>PVKB01000641.1:596301-642563 GCA_004027205.1 Ctenodactylus gundi | reverse complement strand
TCTTGGGGCAAGAGAAGGCCAGCCCTACTGAGCCCTGGCCTCCTCCGAGGCAGGGCTGGGTGGCGCTCACCCCCTCACGCCGCTGCTCACCTGCCCCAGACCCCGAGGCACTGCTCCAGACACATTCCCAAACCTGCCCCCTTTCTTGTTTTGTCTGATGTAAGGTTTCCCTCGGTTCCAGCCTAAGAAAGCGTGAAGGACCCGGGTGGCGGCGAGTCCGGCTGGCCGTCCCCAGGAGCGCTGTCCGGGAGCCAGGACCAGCCCACCCTAGCGCTCGGGTCTCTGGTGGGCACACAGAAGGCAGGGCAATGGAGGACACCTCCCGGCAAGGGGACTCTCCCTGTTTATGGTGCTGGGTGCCCACAGTGCAGAGACGCTAAATCACGGAAGCCGCACAGGGGCAGCTTGGGAGGTAGCAGACAGACCAGCCAGGCCAAGGCCGCCTCGCTGGGGCCCAACCCAGTGGCCTCCTGAGACGTGCAACCCACCTGGGCATGGTGACAAGGATGCTCTGCGACCGCCCAGCGGCCAGGACCAGAAGAGCTACAGGACAGGTGCACACGGGGCTCCCCTGCAGCGCTCCCCCAGCCTGGTCTGTCCTGCACAGCCGCTGCTGTCTAACTCAGTGCCTCCCTATCCTAACCACTCCCAAACCAAAGGGCAGCAAGGTCACAACGCCTGCCCCATTCTCACGGATTCCTGTCTTTACTCATCATGCCCCAAAACAGGAAACCCAAAACTGTAGAAGTGGCATTAGTGTGATGGAGGGGGAGGCCAGGCCCTCCCTGGACACCCGCTTGGAGGCCGGGTGCACAGGGGCTAGACACCTAAGGAGAGGGGGGAAACAAGCACCGTTAGGGCCAAGGGATTCCCACACCCGCAGCCGCCTCTGCCCAACTCTGCGCACCTGTGCCTCGGCCCTGAGCCATGCAGGATGTAGAGAGCACACGTCACGGTTTCTGCTGTAGTGATTCTACCCACCCTTGGCTCTCTGGGGGCATCAGAGACCCAGAGGCTCTTCGAAGACTCTGATCCCATCTGCCCCAGAGAAAACTCAAGTTCAGGCATGCAGCTGGGTATATGCTGGGTTGCCAAAGAGGGACAGCACTTCTAGGCCTTTCCCTGCCCCAAGGCAGTATCACAGCACCCAGGGAGCACCACCCAGTGCTCCCAGCCACCAAGAACAGGCAATCACCCCACAGGGGGCAGAGATGAGCCTGTGCTGGAGCCGCGGCCCAGCCTAGGAGCAGGCTGCTCAGGGGTCCTGGGGGCTTGCTTGGTCCCAACACCACAGGCAGACAGACGAGGAAGCAGTGGAGTGAGTAAAGGCTCAGAGATGATAAGAATCCCTCTCCAAGGCAGTGGGACAGACAGCCAAGGCACTACATGGTTTGGCACCTGGGAGCTTCAAGTAGAGTTGAGTGCAACTTGCAGAAAGGCGGAGGCGCTCCTGGACGGGGCGGGCTCCCCCAGCACACAGCGCTCAGCAGGGCTCTGTGCTACTACATCCTCACGGTCCCAGCCCAGGCCCGCACCCCACTTCGTCTCAGAACTGCGCAAGGTCTGAGGAGGACGGAGACAGAGCGCTCCTGCAGCTCACATGCCAGGAAGCATCTGCCCACAGGCACCGTGGGAGACCTGTCCCCAACACTGGGACTCCCTGCAGACCGCAGCGCAGCCTCCCAATGGCTTGGGGTGGGGTGCAGAGCTCTGTGGGGGCGAGGACCACGGTTGACTTTTTGAAAGAGAAACAGATTTAGAGACAAACTGAACGCAGAAAGAGGGCATCAAACTGAACGGTGCACAGCCTGAGAGGGAGGCTTGCTGTGACCAGACGGTACTAGAGTCAGATCTACCTGAAAGGCTCGAACAGAAAGTATCAAGTGACAGCAGCCACGTGGAACAACAAAGGACGTGGCTTACGTACCAAGCGCTAGGATGGTCATCACCAAGCGACACCTCCAGTTCCTCGCAGCCAGAAACAGAGGCCTAGGACTCTCCCGACACACAGACTCCATCCTCCTCTGTCCGACAGTCCCTCCGCCCTTCCCCAAGAATGCTGGGAATCTACTTCCAGACAAGATGCTTGCACGAGGAAGCTCTCGGGAGAGGACAGGTAGGTGTCTGCACCCCGAACGTTTCCCACGTAAGGTTCCAACATGAGTGCCCATGATGGAAATGCCCTCACCTTAATTACTGAGAGGTGCTTTCCTTCCTACCCGTGGCGCGCCTGGAAGCCAGCATTGCCACGTGGTGGTACTATGACTAAGCAAATCACCCAGCCCCACCGTGACTCATGAAAGTCCCTGGTAAGATGTGCAGGCCCCTGCAAGTCCACCAGTCCCTGGGAGTAAGAGTTACTACTAGACCTTGTACGGAAAGGCTCCCTTACCCGCTGCAGACAGCTGCCAGCGGCCAGTTACCAGATGTTCCCAACCGAAGTTCAGGTTGCCACGGTCCACTGTATATTCCACAAGACAGGAAACACTCAAGGAATCTGGCCAGTTACACCCTGGGCGGCAGAAGGACCAGCCTTTCCTCAGGCAGACTTGCCCCCAGCTCTCTCCCCGTCCTCCATAAAGGTGCCACTGGGGAAGGACAGACAGCGCCAGCTTCCCAGAGGACAGAGCACTGGAGACAGTGGAGCCGCAGAGCCATCCAAGCAGCCGGGGGCGGGCAGGCGTGAAGGGACTTGCCAAGGGGCTTCCTCTCCTCAGTGGGCCCTTCCCTGAGTTGGTTTGAGTTGAGATCTTACCTAATTTCAACTCAAAAAAAGTGTCCCTCATCAACATATCAAGTACCAGCTCTGAGGAGATGGCATCAGAAGGGGGTTGGCAATGTGGCAATGGGAGGCTGTCAACCCGCTGCTGTGAGCGCCATAGATGCTGAGCGTACAGGGACAACCGCGGCCCTCCTCTGCTCCCCAGATGCCCAGTCCCCTCTGCCACTCTAGCGCCAGGCTCCTGCAAAATACTTATGGCAAGTAGCTTTACAGTATTTGTACATTTACACAAAAATAGATCTTTCTGTATATATATATATATATATGTGTATGTATATGTATTTATAACTGGTTACACGTTGGATTCATAGTTAGTTAGGCATTACCAGTAGTAGTTGGCACAGTTCGTCACTTAAGCTCAGGGTCAAGTTCTGTTTGATTTTGCCGCTCAAAAGTACAAAAAGAAAAAAAAGAAAGGAAAACCGAAGGCATAGTGTCTCTGGTGTCTTCTTAAATACAGTCATGTCACAGGTGACGCTGTGTACAGACGCACGGACCCGGGACCCCCGTCTCTGGGAGGCGCGCGGTCAGTGCGGCCGGCTGCTGGACTCCGACGCCTGCCGCTTGCGGGAAGAAGGGATGTAGCCGTTGAGACAGCCGTTGGTCTGCCGCTTAGAGAGCCCTCCATTGAGGATGTCCTGAATGTGCTGCACGATGAGGTTGATAGCCACTGTGGGACAGACATGGGCACGGTTAGGCATGGCGTGGCGGGCGGGCGAGGGGCACACCAAGGTGCAGCTGTGGGGTCCACCAGAAACCAGGGGTGAAAGTCCCAGAGGGCAAGCCACCCAGCCCCTCGGCCTCCTACCAGACAAAGACGCCCTCCCTGAAAGAAAGCTAGCGAGCAGCAAGACAGACAACGGCCCCCAAGAGGCTCACGAGCAGACCGAATCCCACCAGCTCCAAGAAGCACCGACCTTCGGCAGAGCTGGCGACTAGCCATGGATCTGCCGTTGCTGCCTAGCTCAGACCTTTTACCAAAGAACCCACCAGCTCACATCCCAGTGCTGGACACGCTCCAGAACGGCGACCCCAGGGGCTGGGCTAGCTGAAGAGTGTTCCCTCAGGAGAGACGGGGGTTCCTGTGAGGCAGCACGTTGCTGGAGGTGGCACTGAGGTGGCAGGAGCATGGGAGTGGGGACAAGGCTTCGTCTCCTGTCCCGTGGGTGTGGGCCGTGGGAAGTGGAGCGTCGCTCCCTGCTCACCCCAACTGGCTGCTTATTTGTCCCGGCTGCCACAGGGTCCCTTTGGGGCCATGGAAGAACAGGTACAAGTCTGTGGCTCTGGAGTTTGGGGACCCCTGCGCTAGAAGGTCTCTCTCCTCCTCTTCCTCAAAGGTGAGGGGTGAAGCTGTCTTATATGCTGGTATCAGAAATCAATTATGTCCTTCAACCACCTGATCAATGTTAGCCCTGCTAAAAATGGAGTAACGTCACCAGCGCTCTGCTGGGATACAGACAAAGCCGGGCCTTCCTCCCTGCCACACAAGCCGAACCCAGGCATGGAAAACAGGGCCAAACCCAACTCGGGGCCAACACGCTGAACAAAGGGATTGCAATTTTAAACACATCAGTGTCCTGAAAAACTCCAGACAGGCTGAGGGGCATGTCTAGATTAAGGGGGTGCATATCAGTGGCACACCTCTAGATTAAGAGAGGGCACCTCAGTGGCGTTCCCAAAGTTGGAGAGCTGCACAGCCGTGGCCGATGAGGGCTCTGATGGGGCTGGGGAGTAGCTCAGTGATTACAGTGCTTTCCCAGGACGCTCAGCACCCTGGGTTCAATTTCCTGCACTTGGAAGGCTGAGGCAGTAGCATTTCCCTGTGTTTGAGGCCAGATCAGACTACATAGTGAGCTCAGGACCAGTATGCACTACAGAGGTCCTGTCTCAAGAAGAAAAAAAGAAAAATATATTCCTCACCGAAATGAACTCCCAAAAGGCCCAGCAAGGAGATACACTTTTCCAACAAAAGAGAAATGATTAATAAAGGGAATAAGAAGACAGAGTTGGTCTACAGTGTAGGGCCCTCGGTAAAAGCCCACACATAGTCACACTTCCTAGAAAAGTCACACGTGTAGCTAAATAACACTGAAAGCAGCCAGCTCCTTCCCAGAGGCATGATGGCAGATCACTGTAAATCAGACTAAGAAGAACTCTGGCTGGCTGAAAGATGGCCTAGGAAGCAACAATCCTGGTGTCACCAGTGGGGGGACGACAGCCATATCTTTCTGCCAGGCAGGCCGTGCTCTCCCTCCCAGCCCCCCACACACCTGGGGCCTGTTCCAAGACCAGTCACGGCAAAGGAAGCACCTTTCTGGTTCACAGTCACAGAATGCAGAGCCTTCTTCAATCACCACAACCCACCTCTGCTCTGAGAGACAAGGTCGGAAGTGCCCCCCCCCCCCCCAGGAGGCCACCCCAAGGGACTCACCGAGATTATCCGCACCTCTGGGAATGATCACATCTGCATATTTCTTGGTCTACAGAGAAAGGTGTTGACAAAGCATTAACAGGGATTCAGAAGGGCGGACCGAGCCCCCAGGGATAGTGCGGAAGGGCCTGCCTGCCCCTGGCACACCTGACGCTCCCCAGGAACTGTGCCCTGCCTCACAGGAGGACGCCCGAGTATGTGGGGAGGCCGAAGGAAGTCCTTGTGGACATGAAATCTATATGGAAGGAGGGAGGGGGAGGGAGGCAGCAGGAACAGGAAAGGAAAGTTGGCGCGCAGTCCCAACTAACGAGGTAATTCCAACCCAATTCGTAATTCAACCTGTACGTACCTGTCCTGTGTCTTTATCCACTTGCATCAAGACTATAGCAAGTCAGCTTTTTACTGAGGTTTTGGGAGATGGGTTATTGTTGTTTACATTTTGCCATGCCACAGATCAAACCCAGAGCCTCGACCACTGAGCTATGTTCCCAGCCTCAAGTTCACTCACATGGGAAACATCATTTTTTCACTTGTATCCTGCGCGGACTTTAAACCAAACACGTTTCCAACACCAGGAGGAATAAAAAATTTAAAACTCAAACTTAGCCAGGCATGGCGGTGCATACCTGGAAACCCAGCTGTTCTGGAGGCTGAGGCAGGAGGATCATGAATCAAGGCCAGCCTGATCAACTCAGGTCTTGAGTCAAAACGAAATGACATGAATTGGAGGTGGGGGTGAGGGCGGGGCTCAGTGGTAGAGCGCTTGTTTGGCACACAAGAAGAGGCCCTGGGTAAGATCCCTAGGACCATGGGGAAAAGAGCAAACTCAAACGTGGACCACTCACCTTAAGACTTGTACATACAGCCTGAAAGTTACCACTGTTCGCTCCCAGCCCCAGAGTAAAGGCAGAACAAAGGGACTGTACCCTGACAGGTGGCTACCCTCCCTGGCTCTGTTACTATACCATTAACAAAGGTAAAGCCACTGTTTTCTTTTCTGGGTATTTCATTTTAATTTACCCTGGGGGTCACACTACCAATAACTGCATCTTGGTATCTAACCTCAGTCTAACACATGGCCACAGGCCCAGTGCCTGTGGTGTGTAAGGATCTCCCATGGAAGGACTGCTGTGCATAGATTTACTGGGCCCAGCACAGCCCTGAACTCAATGGACAGCGCAGGTCCCAGCTCCCGGCCCACCAGGGGATAAGCTCCTCTTCCCTGGGCAAAGAGGGGCTGGATGGGGGGGAATGAGAAGAAATCACCCTGAAAACATCCCTCTGGAACCTTCTGCTGTTACTGCTAAGTCAAATGGCAGTCACCTACGGAGGAAATCCAATGTGTCCAATGTGTTCTTACAGAGTTAAAGAGTTAGGCCTATAATCCCAGTACTCTAGGAGGCTGAGGCAGAAGGATGCCAAGTTCAAGCCCAGCCTGGGCCCCTTAGAATAACCCTCCCTCAAAATCAAAGAGGGCTGTGGACGTAGCAGGGGAAGGCCTGTGGCTCAGTTTCCAGGCACCACCATGAAAGGAAGGAAGGAAGGAAGGAAGGAAGGAAGGAAGGAAGGAAGGAAGGAAGGAGAAAGAGAAAGAAAAAGGCAGGGTGGGCAGTGGATGGGTGGTGTGGGAGGCAGGAAGATCCTCAGATAGTGAATGGATAGAAAGAATTTCACAGTTTCTCAGCTCCCACCCACCTCTTTCTTCCCAGAAACGGAATCCTGTAACCCAGCCCTCATGGGGCATGAAATGGGAAGGTTACTCAGGCTGACTCAGAAAGTCCACCTGTCCCTGACCAGAAACAAAAGACAAGTCTGCTCTGATGTAAAGGCTAATAACAAACTTAAAGAAACACACAGGTTGGGAACATATTTTCCTGGAGAGGAAACAGATATTAACTAGTGGAATAAACAAAGGAATTCTTCCACCCAGCTTTACTCTAACAATGCTATTCAAAGTCTTCTAGGATTCCGTCTCCCTCAAACCAGTAACGGTGGGAGGCTGAGGCAGGAGGACAGCCACATGTCTGAGGCCAGTCTGGGCTACACAGGGAGTTTAGGACCAGCCTGAACTACAGAGCAAGATCCTGTCTTAAAACAAAAACAAACAACAAACAAAACAGGTCATGAGTCCCAACCACTCTCTTCTCTCCCAATTTTTCCTCTGTCAGGGCTTATCTATAAATTTGATGTGTGATTTAAAATTTTTAAAAAATTTACATTATGACACAGCATCATTAACTCCCCTCAAAGTACAGTCCCTCGTCTGGAACACGCACCTCACTGCTCTGGGCTGTCCTTAGCTGTGCTGCCTGGGCTGCTCCTGTGTCCTGAGCTGAATGACTTTTCAGGGTCTTTTTGGACTTTGGGGCAGAGCCAGCAGTGGACAGGGCCCGGTGCAGCTAGTAAGGTGGATGCGGACACACACTGTGTCCACGAGTCTGCCGTTCCACTGGCGGCCCTGAGCAGCACTGCTCTCTGCGCCTGTGTCACATACTCAGACACTCACAGGGGAGGACGTCCGGATCGCCTCGGGAAGCAGCAAGAGCCATGCAGCGGCGCGTTCAGGGCGAGGGGTATATTTGGCGGGGGAGGAATGGCGCTGTGTCTTTCACTACAGCTAGTTCTTTTAAACCTAAAACATTCACCATAGATTTCAATCACCCTCTAAAGCAGGCACTGGCCCGTGGTTTGGCTAAGCCAGAGAAGAGACAATGGCTCTGGTGATTCTCCTGAGTTGACCACTCTGTCCACAGCCAGTCTACGACCCCTACCTTCCTCTCCCATGGCCCAGCCTGTCACACCTCCGGCTCTCTGGTGGATGTCCCTCAGCATGCCCACTCTGGCTTTTCCCCAGAAAGCGACGGTGCTTCCTAGGCTGAAGGCGGGCTTACTGCAAACTGGGACTTTGGCCTTTCCCCCTCCCCCACCTCCTTCCTTGACAGTGCCCCATAGAGCATTCCCAGTTGCCATCGGGAAGACTGCCAACCCTGTGCCAGGATGGAAGTAAGGAAGCCATTCCGGGAAAGCACAAATGGGAACTGGTGGGGGGTGGAAGAAGAGGCCAGGAAGGGCCCCCTGGGCACAGCTCGGCCACGCCAGCCAGCGCTGTGCTTTCTCAGTCCTCCTGAGGACCATCAGTTAGTTACTCCCTAGGTAAGGTCTGTCACCAGAGCTCACCAAGAAAGAAGCGTAGAACTTGCGGGAAATTACATAGCTGGCTGAAGGACTGGCCCAACCTGAAGGCCCATGGGAGGAAGAAGGGCAGTAGGACAGAGCTCTCTGAGGAGAAGGACACAGAGCCCCAGGCTGCCCTCTCGTGGGACTTCAGGACAGAGAACCACTCAGAAGATTGACATCCGATGTCCACATTCCTCTAACACCTGACACACGTTTGTGCATCACTGAAATTGAATAATGGGGGAGGGCAAGGACACACAACTCACTGGCAAGCAGAACTCCTCAAAGGCTGGCTTGACGAACGTGATGTACTGAGATAAAATCTGCTCGAGGTCCCTCCCTCTTTCACTGATGTCCCTCAACACTAAAAGAGAAAGAAAACCAAGAATCAAGAAAATGGTTCAGGAGCCAGCACACATCCGCCTCCCCCGGGTGACTGGGCTCCTGCAGGCTCCAAGCCAGGCTGAGTAGATGAATCACACGCTGGGCTCCTCCATGAACAAGGCAGCTCTGGAAAAAACAAGTTTTGTTTTTTTATTTTGTTTTGTTTTGTTTGGAGACAAGAGTCTCACTCTAGTCTTGGCCAGCCGTCAACTTACTATGTGACCCAAGCTGGTTTCAAACTCACTAGGCTTCAGCCTCCTGAGTAAGGATTGCAGGCATGTGCCACCATGCCCAGCTATAAACTATGCCTTATTACTGTCGAAATTTGCTGCGAAAAGTTCTCTGAAACAAAAGGCTGCCTTGGCTGAGGCCAAAGGCCTTCTTGTTACAAGCATATTTGACACCAGCAACATTTCAGAACAAATCAAAATAATCAGGACAGCTCAAAGGGCTCATGACCAGAGGGGGCAGTGTGAGCCTGGGCGAGGCTTCACTTGGCCCTGTGCATTCACCTGTGTGTGGAAGACTGTGACCTGGAGTGACAATGTCAGTGGAGCCTTCTCCCCCTCACCCCCCATCCCCAGGGAGCAGCGAGGGCAGGAGGAGGAGGAGGTGGGGGGGGGGGGGCGCCTTGGCTCACCTCGGCACAGGGGTTTGCAAACAGAAAACCCTTAGGGAGGGAAAACACCAACTAGAAAACAGGGTGGTGTGGGCAGGGCTCATGAAGGAGGCCAGGTAGGCCAGACTCTCCCTAGTTCATCCTCCGCCATCTTCCCCTCCCCAGCTTTACTCTGAGAATTTCTCTAAATACTTAATAGTTTTTCATCAAACGACAATAGAGTGCTGGACTACCCCAGCACCGTCCACTGGCTCTCCCCATGAGCCTTGGTTCCCCCAAGTACTAAGCTTAGGGAACAATCCTCAAACAGCACGGCTTCACTTTACTGCTGTGCTTTTCAAGTTCTACACCAGAGCGGCCAAGCCTCCCATTCCTACCCCACGGCAGCCACCTCCGCCTGGTCACCCGCCACGGCCGCTCATCCCCTCCTGAGCCATTTCTCAGAGTCTCTGTGGATGCAGTCCTGAAAAGCCACACCTCTAAATAACTGTGTCACACACACACACACACACACACACACACGCTGGGAAGGAGGGAGGGCCCTGAGGCCATGATCTAGACACACCTGGTTGGGACCTGTGAGATCAAAGAGCAGGGCACCCGACAGGAAGCCATCTTCTAGCCAAGTCCCCACCGCTGCCTCTGACTTTATTACCAGCTCCTCGACATACGAGAGGTTTCCACAAGAACCTGCGTAGTAAGCGGAAGAAGGCCCCTAGTGTGTGAGCTGCTGTGACTGCCCACCCTCTGATAGCGTGCCTCCTCCAGACGATGGCTTTCTTATATTATCACATGGCCTTGTTCTCGCCGGCCCTCACACCTGCTGGGTGACGTGGCCAGGCAGGAGCCCCGAGAAGCTGCCACGCGGCTCACCTGCGAGCCCTCAGCACTCTAGCACACGTAGCTAACCACTTCAATGGGCCAAGACACACAGCCAGTGTGGCTTTGGGTTCTTCACAGGTCTCCAGATAAAGCCAAGCAGAAAGGCAACCCGATCAAAAGGCCATCAGGGCTGCAGGAAAAGTCAACGCTCGCCACACCCGGCAGCTTTAACTTCCTTGCGCGTGCCTGATCCCAGGTTGGTTTTGCAACGTGGGTTTGTTTCCACCCCATGGCCGACGTTGGGTCCACGTCACTCTCAGGCAGGGCAGTGCCCGTGCACGCTCCTCAGCCAGGCCTGGGCACCCTGCACCTCACAGATACTGGAGATTTCATCTCCTCAGTCACAGGAGAGGATCAGGAAGGGGGTGTGTGTGTGACCGTCACAGCAAAGCCGCCCTGCAGCCCAAACACTACTTCATACTCCTCCATCTAGCGGGACGGGCCTGTGGTAAAGCCAGCCTGGGTTTTAGTCCAGACCCCAGTGACTCCTGCCCCTGTGATCCTGCACAAGTTACTTATTTCCTCTTGATCTCGATTCCCTGAACAATATAACATATGCAATAAAAGTGGCACACACCCTCCTCATAAAGCTGCGGTTAGGAGAACAAGGAAGTGCCTGCCCATGCTCTTCTACGCTGCACCTGGCACACGAACTGCATTCAGAGGCCTGTCCTGCTCTGCAAAGTCCAGCCAGGGAGGACTGCAGGGGCCCCAGGAGAGCAGCAGCTCCCTGGGAAAGCAGCCCACCAGCACAGTAGGCAACAGGACCTCAGCGTCGGTGACACCGCCAAGCCCGGCCAGAGAGTAAGTGAGGGACACCAACACAGGCGATGACAGACAGTGGAGGGACAAGAGACGAGAAGAGGGTCGCACCACAGGGAATGGGTCACGAAGCTGCCTACTAGACACCTCGGAAGCACCGTCCACTTCCACTCCCCAGGGGCCTTTGAGCGTAAAACTTTAACAGACTGCGGCCCGTTCCTGAGCCAGGGCAACCCAGAGCTCATTCTTCGGGTACAGCCAAAGAGGACCAAGTCGAGGACAGAGAAAACATGAAATCTTGGCACAAACCAGACACTCCAGAGACCCCCAAACCAGGCCACATACTCACTGACCCTGTAAGGAACATCTGCAGGGCCAGGACAGGCCCTCGGGGAGGACGTAGTTGAGGGCAGGACACTGCGCGTCTACCCAGACTGGGGGCAGCCTTTCCAAGTTAATTCGTGGTGTGTGTGGGCCACTGAAGCCAAGAGCAAAATTTAGAAGTCCCTACAATAAAGACCACTTCCCAGTAGTTACGTCAATTCAGCTTTGAAAACAGATGGGAAATGTGGCACCTACAGGAAAGGAAGACGCTGAATATCGCAAGCCACTGCAGCCCGACGCTCGGCGGCGAAGCCAGTGTGCGACACAGCAGCGGGTGAGGTGCTCGCAGCCCTAAATGCCCCAGCCGTGCTTCCCTTACCCCATAACAGAAGGGCAGGCTAGGGTCATGAGCACAGGAAGTGGGAAGCAGGCTGAAAAGCATGCCCCAAGATCCACAGGGCTCCAGTGGGAAGGAGGCACGCCTCCCGGGGCTGCACTCTCCCGCCATGGCCGACTCGGGTGTGAGCAGTGCCCAGGTGCCAAGTGCGACAGACAGTCCACCAGGCAAAACCCCAGCACAAAGTCAAGCCTCCAGGAACATCCTGAAGCCCTACAGCGGTCCTGGCTGCCCTCACCCCCCTTACCCCACCACAGTCCTCAGCCCCACAACCCCCACAAAGCACATACCAGGCACGGCTTTTTATCTCACGTGGAGAGAGAACGCACGGGTAGAGATAGCACACGGGAAAGTCCTACAGTCCCACAGGGAAAGTGACTCAACAGTGGGTGACCCGTGAAGGCAGCAGATTTGAAATGAGAAAGCAGTGGCCTGCCCAGGCAGACCAACCAGGCACTAAAAAAGCCCAGAGCCGGGGGAGGGGCTTCCCCATCACCTCAGGAGTTTGCCGCTATTGCACATAAGAAGCCCAGGGCAAGAAAGGAAGGGAGAGCATCCTACGTTACATACAAACACACCATGCAGACTTGTTTCAATTAGACACCAAGACTTGCTTCGTGTCCAAGGACTTCTTCACTCCTACCCCAAATATGGCTGATTTCTTGAGTCTCTTGCACCCACCCCCTCTCCAGCAAGACCTCCCCAAGCACCACCATTTTCCACAGGTGGTGCTATCTGGACACTAGTGACAACATTAGGTCAAATGGCATTACCAGCCTGAGGATGTGACCTGACCAGCCCCACTCAGTGATGCTGTCCCATCCCACAGAGAGCTCAGAGAAACAAAGAAATCAGCCCCCTGAGCCAAAGCAGATTTCTGATCTACCAAAAAGATATGTGTTGACGAATATGCGGCCAGGCATTGCACCTACCTAATCATCCTTACGACTATCCCAGGAATACTAATTGTAAGGTGATTATCTAATACACGAGGTGAGGGGCACGGAGGTTAAAACAGCTTGCCCAAGCTGCACGTCTAGTACGTGCCCAAAACCAGGATCCCAGCCCCTTCCTCCTGGCTCCGGAGCTTATTTTTCTCAACGCACCGCATTGCCTACTTATTCGGCGACTTACAGGGACACTGAGCAATCAGCAAGTTAGAGCCTGGGCCTACAGATGAGGTGGCAAGCAGGCTCAGGAGTGCCAAGCTCAGGTGGCACGACTCAGCTCAAACAGGGTCAGGGCACAGAACAGGCTGGTCCCAGCATCCCCCGAGAGACTCAGACTTGCAGCACCCTATGAGTCACCAACGCTCCGAAACTGAACGCGGCGCGGCGGAGGCTGCAGCCTTGGCCTCCCGCGCCCTGGCCTGCTTCCAGCATGGCCCTCCTATGTCCGTGCCCAGCTGCAGTGGCGGTGTGGCTCCGACGGGCACATGGGGTGCGGATTCCGCCACTCCTCGGCAGGGAAACCCCAGGACATGCTTTGCTCTGGTCTGCTGGCTCCACACACCTTCCTCAAAGGACATGACCATACAGACAACCTACAGCCTTATTTCATGAACTCGGAGAACTACCCAGAACTTGAGATCAGCAGTCTCCTGACCGTCAGCTTATGGGAATCCACCAGTGCTCTGCCCCGTGGTAAGTAACTCACTGTCCTTTCCCATGCCTCTTTCTCTTTTCTGTGCAACACAGACGCAAACCTCAGTTGCCTGCTGCTTCCGTCACATCCATCCTGCTGCCTCTACATCCAAGCCCCGTGGGCTCAGCTCTGCCACACCTCCATACCGTCCCATCTCCCCAGCTCCCCATGCCCTCTCCAGCCACGGAAGGCAGCCTCACCGCCAGTCTCCCAGCCACAGCCTTTGCTTACATTTTTTGTCCAAACACTCATCCAGACAAGTAGCACTTTCCCTGCATGCCAGGTAGCAGCACTCCTCTGCCTACCAAAACCAAATTGAAGTCTCAGAGTCCCCACAACGTGGCCCCAAGCGACTTTCTACTTACTACCCGTTTGTGCAACCCTCTGCATGCCCCAGCCTCATGCCACTTGCAACCCAGGTCACTGCCTGTCTACACACACAAAGCGCACCTTCCTGGGTAGCTGTCCCAACGCTAACCCCACATCCAGGTCCTGGTTCTCTTCCTCCTCCTCCAAGTCCCCATCTCTCCTAGGGGCGCGAGTCCTGCTCACGTCCCACAGCACTCAGCCCCGCAGTGACGGGTGCTTCTGCCACCTTGGTGGCAGTGCAGACTAGGCAGCACAGGTCTCCACATGCTGCGGCAGGACAGGTGAGACAAGGTGCCCAGGGTGACATGCACAGGAGGCAATCAAATCTCCACACAGCCTACAGTGGTTCCCAAAACCAAGTCATCTTGATTTTGATGCCTCGTGGAAAAAAAAAAAGCATAAGGAACTGGCATGTAACTGAACTTTTTCCCAGCAAAACCAGCCCATCAACTTCTCATTTCATCTCAGTGACCTCACACGCCCTTCGCTATCCAAAACAGCTAAGTGACTAATCCCTTTCTCAAGTATCACCCAGCATTCGGGCAGCAGGATATCCTGAAGCTATCGACGCGGCCACTGGGCTGGGCCACACAGCCACCCACTGTCTTGGGAAGGCCGAGCTTCAGACTCGGAGGCCAGTGGCCTGTCATCGGCTCCTAGCTGCCCTGTTCCCCAAGTGACCCCAATCAGGGCCACCAGCAGCTTGCAGAACATACCTCTTCGGGAGAGCCGGGTGTCCGCATCCGTATCCACAAAGAGCTTCATCTGGAAGAGGTCTCGTACCTCCTGGGAGTAGAAGGCCAGGATACCTTCAAAGAGAACCACATCCACAGGGTACACAGTGACCGTCTCCTCCTTCCTGGAAAGCACAGAGCAGAGCACGGGCTGGTCAGTGAGGTAAGCCCAGGAGGAGGTGGCAAGGGCCAGCGCTTCCTGCAGGGCTGGAGCAGGGGTGAGAGGGCTCAGCTGATGCCCTCCCCGCCTCTGACCGCCATGGAAGGGCCCAAAGGGCAACCGTGGGAACAAAGATCTCCCTTGACCAGCTTCTCAGCTTTTGCCCTCAGGCACAATTGGAGGACGGACGTCCTGTTCCTTAGAAGAAATAAATCTACCCTGGAGTGGAGAACAGACAGACAAAAGCAGATGTGATCTCTGGTGACTCTGAAGGTGTCCCTTCAACCCCATGCTCTGAGATTTTAAAAAACACAAATGCAAGGCTAGGGACACAGTGGCAGAGAGCTTGCCTAGGATGTGCAGGGTCCGGGGTTCAATCCCCAGTACCCCCAAAACCAAAACCACACATGCACACACAGTCTTCTCTGCCATCCCCACCCCTCCCTGAGGCAAGACTGCAGCTACACTGAGTGGGTGACACACCAACACTGTGTGCCAGGCTTATCACGACTCCTGATATACACTGAGAAACCGAGTAACTTTTTCCAGGAAGGCTTTGCTGTTGGTGCCCTAAGAAGTTAGAATTATTCCCTTAGCACACATGAGGTCCAAGTGGCAGAAATATTCAAAACAACCCACAATTATTAAGCAGCCAGCTTCTAGCCCAGAAAATACCAGGGGCCATACTGAGTGCAACACACCACTTAGGGCCTCTGAGTCTGGCTAGGAAAACCCAGAAAGAAATCCAGGGTTCTCAGCCACGAGCTCACCTGAGACAACCTCAGCCAACTGTCTGGTTCAGCCGGTGAGGAAAGAGGAAGACCATGGCAGGGCACGTGGCACAGCACACAGGCGTCTTCCTGGCCCGGGCTGGCGAGCTTCTGGACATAAAGGCCCCTGGGTCATCTAGGACCAGCCAACCCTGACCAGCTGGATTCGTAGTAGGTGGCCCTCGAGAGGCAGGGCTGGAGGCTTGCTACGGTTCAGGGCGGTCAGGACATGTTTCTCAGAAGAGATGGGCTATGGCCACTGAAGAATAAGGTTTTAAAATATGGGGATATGGGACCAATCAATTGGAAAAGTGCAGCGTGCGTATACCAGGGAGTCTTCCGGGCTTTCTTAGCGTTCGTAAAATGACTAGAGAGAACCCAGGATGGAAGGGGCTCAGCTTCGCCCCACTTCCTCCACTTCCGTCTGCTCGGAGGCCCCCGCACCTCACAGCTGCCTCACCTTCCATGGTGTGAGCTGTCTGAAAGTGCCCTTCCCCTTTTCCACATACAGGCACTGCGGGTCCTCTCTTCTCCTGCCCCACTGTGGCCCCTACGGCCCACACATCTGTGCTGCTGGAGGACACCCACCGCCCGGCACACACTGAGCCTGCCGGCTGCCCGCCTCCTCTTGCCGCCACTTGCCCTGCACACCAACACAGTCCCGTTCCTTAACTGCAGGTCCCCAGCTGGCCCGAGCCAACTCTCAACCGCTGTGTACCCTGGGGAATCCCTTTCCCCTCAAACTTCCTCTCCTTTCTAACGTGCAGCTTGAAAAAAAAAATACCTCCTCCTCTGTACGTTCTGCCCGAAATACCCTCACCCTCCCTCCCTTCTCCACCCTCCCACTGCCTTGGCTGTCAGGCTGCATTCTAGGCCTTCCCTGAATCGGGAAGTGGTGGGCTAAGAGTGTCTCTTGTGAGCTCAGTGGCACCGCTGACTGCCCCCTGGGCTGGCACTGTGATTCCCAGGCGCCTTGCCCACGGGGATGAGGCAATGCAATGCTGCCTGCCCTGCCTCTGCAGGCACGCTCACCCCATCCTCTAACCGCGCTGGCACACCCTCACCCCGTGGCTCTGCACACCGGCCACATGCACTGCAAAGCATGCAGACGGCCCCAGACACACGCAGGCGGACCAAGGAGACAGAGGGCACTTTGTAACCCCAGGAACATCTGGTAAGAGAGGGACGGGTAACGTCCCACTTCCTACTTAAAAAGAAAAAAATCCAACTCAAGAAAAAATGAGATAAAACAACCAGGAAGAATGAAAAGCAGATGGGAGAAATGTTCACAATGACCCACGGGTAAAAGCCGTTTCCCGAGCCCAGCACTGGGTAACACGGCACTCAGGAGTCCCAGGAGAGTGCACATGAAGTCCAGCACACGGCGAGCAGAGCTTGGCACAGCCCCGGAAGCACACCAACTCCCTGGTGTGGGCTCCCGGCCCCAGAGGGGGCCTTCAGCCCCTGCTCCATTCCTCACCAGGATTGCCAAGGGGGTCGGGTTTGTCTGGAGAGAGCTCAGCTTTCTATACCATCGGGCAATGCTCAGAGTGGCGCCTGGTGACGCGGCCCTCACGCCCTACACAGCCCAATCCCGAGTAAGCCAGGAGAGCAGAAAGGGCAGCAGTCCTTCCCCCGTTAACAAGAGCACGGGGGTGTGGGTCAGAGCCAAGGTGCCAGACGGGGATGTGGGTCAGAGCCAAGGTGCCAGGGCCGGGCGTGTGGCCTGGCAGTGCAGCGCTTGCCTAGTGTGCGCAGGGCTCTGGGTTCAATCTCCAGCACTGAAGGAAAGAGAGAGAGATAGAGAGAGAACACGTGCCCCAGACCAAATCATCCTTCAAATAAAAATAATGACTAGCCGGGCCTAGTGACACAGGCCTATAACCTTGGGAGGCTGAGGCAGATGGATCACAAGTTAGAGACCAGTCTGGGCAATTTAACGAGACCCCACCTCAAATAACAATAAAAGGGGCTGGGGATGTAGCTCAGGATGAAGGCCCTGGGTTCAACTCCCAGGTCCACCAAAAAAAGAGAGACCAGAGTTAAACTCCCAACCCCTGCCCATGTACCGACGGCTACAGTGGCACTGGGCAGGCGAAGGACAGAGGCCTGAAGTACAGAAGGGGGTTAGAGTTCACACCAGGCATGCCCGGAGTGACCTGGGCCACCATCCCCACCCGTGGCAGCATACTCACCGAGAATGGGAGACGAAGTCATACACTGGAATCTCGACTGTTTTCCCTTCCGTGATTTCTTTGAGTGTTTTGAAGATGAGTTCATTGTCAAAGGCATCTGAAGGAAATCAAACTGTTAAAATGCTTCTGAAACTCATTTCTCCAATAGTCCCACACAGGGCATCCATCCCCACACCCTGGGGACCCACACCATCCCCTGAAGCTGCTCCCTACTCTCAGCAGACTCTGGAGGTTCCCTGGATCTCACAAGAGGGCGTGTGGCAAGCAGATTTCCTCTTTCCTCCTCTGCCAGCTCATCCCTGGCTTGGCCATGTTCCCCCATCTTTCTCCTGCTGGGGCCCTGGGACTGGCACGTGGGAGGCACGCGCAGGACTACAGCGTAACCGCAGACCCCACACCGAGGAAGACTGAGGTCAACAATCCTGAGAAACCCAAGCCAGTGCAAGGGGCGGGCTGCCGACCTGGGCTGCTGGCAAAGCCCCTCAAGGAGGCTCCCTGAGCCACGGCCATCTGTGCTGGCCAGGGGGCTGCCTACACACAGGGGTCTGGGGGGAGGGGGGCACTTCTGCTGTGGATCACCAAACAGAAGCAGCAGCCATGCGTGCTTTCTCTGGTACTCCACTCAGCCTTGGCACTTAATGAGACAGGAATTTCAAACCCCTCCTTTCCTGTAAGCCTCTCCTGTAAGTAGTTTTATTAGGCTCCTGTTTTATAGCTGGGAACAGACTCAGAAAGGCTAAGTACTTCACAACCACTTCCTCACACAAGCACGCACACAGCACCAGCAGCAGCACCCCACAACTCACCCGGGTGATCAAAGTTGAACTGGCCCTTCAGGGCCTTGGCCTTCTGCTCAGAGGTGAGGACGCGGTAGAAGCTGTCTTGGCTCAGGATGACCACCTGCTTCTGGCGGTAGTCCACCTCGTTCTGCCCCAGGAGCTGCACAATCTTAGCACAGACGGAGGACTGCGGGGAGAGGGGAGGTCGGCGAGGTATGAGAGACAGCCACCGAGGATCCCACACTCCCTAGGCTAAGTAAGGGAGCAGGGCATGCCTGCTGGGGGGACCTGGGATCCCCACAGCCCGATGCTCCTTTTGCACTCTTGGGGTGCCTGCCAGCCAGCATAGGAGGAAGGCAGGAGCTCCACCATCTCTCCTGTAAAATCCTTCTCAAAAGCCACAGGAGAAGCCAGTGCTGATTGATTCTGCCTGTTCATACCCTGGTACTGACAACTGCAAAGGAGTATGCCGGTGTGTGGTGAGAGGCCAAGGGCCTCGGGACCACGAAGTGCCCAGACACTCAGGAACGCCTTTGCCTGGCACAGCTCCTGGGGATCGCGATCATGCTGATTCGCAGCAAGGCGAACGTGGGGCTTCCGCCCTGCCATCCTGCCCCGCCATGGACTTCCTCATCTGTGAGGAAACCCAGTCAGCCTTCCCACAAATGGGCCAGCACGCAGGCATGACAGGGGACACTGGCGACACCCATACCTAAAGCAATTTAGGGCATCCCGAATGAACACGCCCGCGTGCTGCTGTGACGTCTACACCGACCCGCTTCTTGTCTCCCCAACAACGTGCAGTGTTTGCAAAAGAAAAACTATAAAAACTGAATTCGAAGAAGGTGGTAAAGAATTAAAACTTGGCAGCGAATTCTTTTAAATTGATACAAAAAATGTCTATCGGGTAATAACTCAGGAAGCTGTGACTCTAGCTGGGCCTGGTAGTGCCAGCCTGTAATCCCAGCACTCTGGGAGGCTGAGACCGGAGGGGGTGGGTGGCAAAATCAGGCTCAGCCAGGGCAACTTACAACTCTCACCATGATGCTGCAGGCTCCCTTACCCTAGTTTTGCAGGTTCTGGGACCCAGTCTCAAAATCAAAACTAAAAAATGGGCTAGAGTTACGGCTTCATGTGAAGGCCCTGGGTTCTAACTCAAGAGAGGATCCTTGTGGAACCGGCTGGTTTACTTTAATACATGAAAAAAAAAAAAAAAAAAAGATCATATTTAGAGGGTTTGGGCTCAAACTTGGAATCCCTGCTATTGAACTTAATTTGACCAACTAATTTTAACAAAGGGGGAAAAACAGAATTTCTTTAAAGTTGCCAATTCTTATAAAGTCAACGACTTGTCTGAGAGTGAGGGAAAAACCGGCCGGTCTTGTTGTGCTTACCCATGCAAATTGAGTGCTTCTGCACGCTACACAGCATTGTACAAGTTGTGACACAGCCGAGGAAGAAACCTCACCAGAGCCATGCTGCCTGAACGCGCTTCTTAAATTATTTGAAAACGATTTCTTTTACTTTCATGACACTTGTGTATTAATGCAGATGAGCAGTTTAAACTACTCTGGGCTTTGGGACTGCAGATTTGCTACCCCCCCAAAAAAAAAATCGAGGAGATTAAATCTGCAAGACCTTGATTAAGAAATGAAATGCTACAACAAAACCAAAGACTCTATAGAATTCCTTCTAGAAGCCCAAAGAACAAAACTAAAAAGGAGTCACATGACTAGAGGTATACAAAATCAACCTGGTTACTTCTGAAATGATTTTTTATTGACAATAAAACCCCATAAAATGTTTCTAATATTTATAGTAAGGCCACCAAGAGGGGAAAAAGCACTATTACCTAATTTTGCAGATAATCAACTCCCTTGCCCAAGGCACAGCCTGGAGAAGAATCTGTACAACAGCCATTTAAAAAGGGTCAATCAGCACACAGCAAATACAATTTGTATAATTCTAGAAAGTCAGTGCTCATTCTTTGCGGGGACATTACTGGGGACCAAACCCAGGGTCTTCACACTGAATTAAATCCCCTGATTTTTTCCTCTTCTTTCTTTTTTAAGATGCGGCCTCATTAAGTTGCTAAATTGCCCAGGGTGGGTTGAAAGTTGTGATCCTCCTGCCTCAGCCTCCCAGAGCACTGGGATTACAGGTGTGTAATGCCATACCTGGCTTACCATCCTAGTTCTTAATCAGGGGTAATTGGTTGGTTGGTTGGTCTGTGGCTGCATATTTTCAGTAACCTACAGGTGACCCTTCCCTTCCAGACACAACACCACCACCAACGGCCAGCACTGTGACTGGTGACGTAGCTGGTCAGGAGCAGGCCCACGCCAAGCACTCCATTCCAGCCACTTAGAAGCCACACGTGCTCTCCTTCATACATGAGGGAGCCTGGGTGAGTGAGCTGCCTGCAGTCATGTAGCCATGCCCCGCCCCCACCTTTTTCCGACACTGGGTTTTGCTTTGTAGTTCAGGCTGATCCTGACTCACTATGTAGTCTAAGCTGCCCTTGCATTCAGGGCAATCCTCCTGCCTCTGCCTCCAGAATGCTCACATTACAGGTGTGTGCTGCCATGCTTGGCCAATGATGTGGCCTTGGGGAACAGAGCCTAGATCCTAGAGCTAGGCAGGTGCTCTAACCGCTGCGCATCCTTCCAGCCCCAGTCCTGACCCCTCCTGACTCATAAGGACAGTAAGAATCTCTGAGGAGAGACACACGCCACTGCATAAACAGGCACGACAAGCTTGACTTCAGGTAAAGGCAGGCAACCCCACTTCAGGACCCCTCCTGAGAGCACCGCCTAACAGTAACAGCACACTTTTCAGATAAAGATGGCGGCAGTCACGTATTTCTTACCTGACCAGGTGTCCAGACAAAGAGAAGAAAGAGGGACAAAGGTCCTACCACAGTGACGGGCCTGACCCTGAGCCAGCACCTTATGCGTCCTGCCAATAGGAAAAGGCACAGGGGATTTAAAAACCCACCATACTTTCAGTGTGCTTTTCTCTGTGTGTGGAGAAGACACCTCTCTTTGCAAAAAGATAATTAAAGCCTCACATTTCTGTCCTCCGTGGCCCCTGTGTCCATCCCTTGCTTAGACAGGTGAACTCCTGGGAGCCGTGTCTCACACTTCGATTTACTGGAAGCTTTCATCCCTCTGTTTTCGAAATAAACCAGCCACAAAAAGGGGAAAAATTAATTCACTGCTGAGGAAGGGCTGAGACAGAAGGCTGCCTGGAGCCTACAGAAAGCTGAGCACAGGAGCAGGAGCCCCTGTGATGCGGGGCCAGGACTCAGGGGCCCCAGGGGCAAAAAGACAAACACACCGCAAGGTGGCACACACGGAGGCACCGAGAAGCCGGGCGCGGGCAGCGCGGGGCATGGCCGCCGGGACCAGGGTAGGGGGAGTGGGGGTTGTCCACAGGGCGTAGCTTCAGCTCACGTGGGGAAAAGGTTCTGGAGGCTGGTCACCTGACAGTGCCGTGCACCCACCACCACTACGTGTGCCCTCGAAAATGGTGGAAATTTCATGTTATATAGATTTTGCCACTATATAAATTATCACCTGCAGCCAAAGTCCAGTGTTGTTTTTTCTCACACTGTGGACAGAACCCAGGACCGACACACTGAGCTGTGTTCCCAGCCTTTTAAAAAATTATTTTATTGAGAGGCAGGGTCTCACGAAGTCACCAGGTTGCAAGGCTGGACTCAGACCTCGATCTTCTGCCTCAGCTCCCAACGGTGCTAGGATTGCAGGCCTGTGCCACTACACCCAGCTCAAAAGCCCCGCTGCTTCCTATGTGCTGGACATGAGACACAAGAGTTCGAAAATGATGTCAACTTTATATGGTGAAATTACTAGTATGCCAGCTCCGTCCGTGGGGAACATTGAGGCCAAGAAAGGCTAAGCTGCGGTAGATCCAAGGTCCTGCCCCAAGCAGCCCAAGAGCGGTTCTATCCTCCAGGCCCGCCCCTCAGACCTCTCCGCACAGTCCACAGGCGAGCAACACTGCTCACCGAAGCCTGCCCCAGCCGAGTTCTGCAGAGTCACCCGTGCTACACAGTGAGTGTATCCAGAACTGTGCTGGGCCCTGAGAGCCAGCCAGCACGGAAGCAGGTACCCAGCTGCTACCTGAATACAGGTCAGATGGGGGAGTACGCGAGGAATCTATGGGAAGACAGGCTGGAGGGACCCACGCAAGATCGGAGAAGGTGATTTACAGTGTCTTCACCACCTGACGACATAACTCCACGTGATTCCAGCACAGCAAGATGCTCCACGCCACCTGCCATGAGGAAACTGGAGCTTCCAAATTAGCCGAGTAGCCAGAGCCAGAACCGGGTGTGGTGGTGTAGGCCGGCTGCCATCCTAGCCCGCTGGGAGGCTGCGGCAGGAGGGTGGAGGTTTGAGCCCAGCCTGGATATAAAGAAGCAACTTATAGAGATCCTGTCTCAAAAAAAACAGAACGAAGGTCGGGTATATTGCTTAGTGCAAAGGCTCTGGGGAGAACAACCCCACCAAGGGACACGTCTTGCCCAGTCGCACTGCTAAGGCTGTAACTACAGCAAGGTCTTCGGATGCAAAGACACAATTCTTTTCGCGGTTCCACAACGGAAGCAGCCCGTTAGGAAAGAGCTCCAGAGTTCTCCACCTACTCCCTCCTGGAGGACAACAACAGGGGGAGGGGGCCAGCAAGGACTACAGACCGAACAGTTCCATCCCAGTTCAGGTTATCTGCTCTTAACAGTCCTGAGTTTTAAAGTTCCTGGGATTAGGTGTAAGTAGAGGGAGGTGACTGAGGCACACAGCAGAAAGACAGGAAGCTGGGCACCGTGGAGCACGCCTGCAAACCCAGCATTTGGGGAGGCTGAGGCAGAAGGAATCTCGACAGAATCATTATGTTTAAAGAGACATAGCTGGTAAGAGCCAGTAAGCACAGGCCCGGAGTGCAGCAGGCACCGTGAGCCGGGACCTTCCGCGACAGAGTCCGCGGATAACCCCCAGCCCTCCGGCTGGCAGTCTCCCAAAGGCCAGCTGCTGAGTGCGCAGAGTGCCGACTGCTGGCGCAGGCGGGTCCCACAGGCCAGATGGCGCAGCCAGGCATCGAGCCGCTTCACGATCTGCCCTGCGGGTCCTCCCGTCCTCTCCAGTATTGCCGAGTGAGGAACATTAAGCAAGCAGGACACCCTGGAGTCCCTGTCCTGGGCCTGCACCCCATCACTCAGCTGCTCAGGACCTGGCTGGGGTCCAGGGCGGGACAGCTCAGCTGCTGCCTGCAGGGCTTCCAGCCCTCGGGAGATGGGCTGGCACATCCACAGTCAGCCTCACAGAAGAGTCTAAGACCAGGCTGCCCAACATCTGGAATCCCATCGAGCTGTCTGTCACACCGGGGGAGGAGCTTCCAGCAGCTACCAGGCAACCCAGCTGAACAGACCACAAGGCTCTGGGGCAGGCGCATGTCCGGCTTCCTCCCTGCACTTCTCAATGGTCATGGCCTTGACCTGACTCCTGCCCTGACCCCGTGCAGCTCACCAGCTAGCCGTGAAGGCCAGACACTTGGCCTCCTCGGGCAGGAAGGGTCAACCAGGCTCCTCTGCTCGGGGACTGGCAGCAAGTCACATCAGTGATGCTCACTGACAGAGGTTTCACCTTCACAATCCTTAACTTAGCAGCGTGCCCTTTTGCGAGGAAAAGTGCCTCAGCCCCCAGACATGACATCACTCCCTTGGGGGCAGGGGCTGCCTCCACGCCGCTGGCTCAGAAGCTCTAATTTACACACATGAGAGAACCAAGCACCAGCAATTTGCCCTGGGTGAGACTGAGAAAAAAGTTCAGACCTGCTGACTCCACCCACATCACGCCCAAGAAGCCTCCCTCAGGTGCCTCCTGCAACGGCTGGCTGGAAGTCCCCTCCGTGTGGGGTCCCCGGAACCAGGCAGTGCTGAGGGGGTTCTCTCAGCTGCAATGCAATCACTGTGCATGCACCAGTGCACACGTGTGCTCTGGACTAGAAAATCAGTAAGGTGCTACTTAGTGGGGACCTCCAATACCAAAAGCATCACAGAGCTATCCAACAACCTAGAATCCCTGGGGCCCAAGGACCGTTACCATGCGGCCTTTACCTGAGGGCCGGCAGGACAGGGCACCTGAGGAGGGGGTGGGCACCCTCCCAACTGTCTGTTAAGCTGATGGCCACAGGACATCTGTCCACTGGACTTCACCGAAGTTCTCTTTTCTCTTCAGAAGGAATTTCAAAGACAGTCTGAGTTCCTCATTCTTAGCCAGCAGCCTGCACTTAGGCGGCTCTCCCAGACGCTCCATCCTAATGTACAAGAGACACTTGGTAGAAATGGCTGGTTATGTGCCTAAATCTTAGTCCCCTAATCTTTTTTTAATTTTTAGTTTTTTAAAATTTATTATTTTTTTTGAGACAGGGTCTAGCTCTGTAGTCCAGACTGGTTCTGAGCTCACTATGTAGCCCAGACCGGCCTTGAACTCACAGCAAGCCTCCTGCCTCAGGCTCCCAAGTGCTAGGATTATAGGTATGCACCGCCACGCCCATGTGGTGCTGGAGAGTCAAACTCTGGCACTCAGAGCTTGCAGGTAAATGCTTTAACCGCTCGCTGAGCTACTCCTCCAGCCTTTGAGTCCCTAAGTTTGGGCTAGACACATGATACTTTCCAGCCTCCTTTATATTCTTCGGGTGCACACTAAGTTCTGTTCAGTTAGGTAAGCAGAAGTTTTGAAGTGGCATAATGTGGAAATCCTTGAATACCTAACTCGGATTTTTGCCCTCCTTTGGTCCCCTCTCCCATGGGCACGAGCACAGACTGGAGAGCTGGAGCTCCCGCAGCCATCTCGCAGCAACAAAGGATGAGAGAAAAAGTTGAGTGAGCCAGACTCAGACAAGCACAGAACCAAGAGTGAAAGGGAGTTCTGTGCCGAAGGCTGGGTGCGCCCCCAAAATTCACACCAAAATCCAACCGCCAACGCACCTGCGGGCAGTGATAAGCCGTAAGGCTGGGATTGCCACAGATAAAAAAAAAAACCTCAAGGAAGTAGGTTCACTCTGTGCTCACCCGTTTGTCCCCTACCCCTTGTGCTGGGGGAGGTCACAGCACCCACTGATCCTCACCAGGTGGCGGGTGGAGAAGGAAGGCACCAACTGGGGGGTGGGGGTGAGGGGGGGCAGCCCTCCCTGAGCAGCAAACCTGCCAGCACCCTAGCCTTGAGCTTCCCAACCTCCAGGACTGCACAGAAATTCCCGCAGTTACTGTATGTCCTACAGTATCTAGTATCTCGTTACGGTGGAGCGGTCTGAAAACAATGAGGTAAGGGGTCTTGCCTGGGTCCTGCTCTGCGAGGCTGCCTGTCCCTCTCAAAGGAAGGGGCGGACACAGATCGGTGCTGGCACCCATGTACCTGCGTGCTGCAGCGGCACACTCGGCTCGGTGTCGGAGCTCCCCTGCAAGCTGGGAAATCGTCCTGTCTTGGGCAGAGGCTGCCTCCACCCCCACAGGACCCACGCATAACTCCCATCCGTCATTTCTGTGGGATTTCAAAGGCAGGGCCAGGAGAATCTGTTTGGGCCAATGTCCCCAGACCACTAGGCGCCTCCCCCCATCACCTGCCATCCTGTATGTATTCGCCCAGAAGTGTCAGAAGTGAGTTAAACCACGACCCTTCCACACCTGCTGGGGCTGCACAGCAAGTTTTCACGGAGGAAGCAGGAACTAGGCGGGGAAACCCGAAGGACTTTGGACAACATTTCGATGTAATATTTTTTAAAATCCCCAACGACGGCTCCCATTTTTAATTCCTGATCTCTGTGGGTCCCCAAAAACCCAGATGTTAGACTGCATCTGAAAAAAAAAAAAAAAACACAACAATCACCAGTAACCAGCACAAACACATTCCCAGGGCTTTCTGGTGAGATAACAAGCTCATTAAGCTGAATTAACAGGAGAGCTGTCTTTAAAATTCGCTTCTGTAGGTGGGCACGGTGGTGCACACCTGTCACACCAGCACCTGGGAGGCCAGGGCAGAAGGCGCACAAGCGCACGCCCAGCCTGGTGACTGGGCAAGACCCTATCACAAACTGGGGGTGTGGCTCCATGGGAGGCTTTAGCTCAGACACACCCAACCACTTCTAGACTCATAAGGATGTATCTCTATCTCAACCCTCGGTATAGTTAAGATTTTAAACTGGCTCAGATCGACTGAGGGATGACCAACAACAGCTAACACACTTCACACTGTATGGCATAGACAGAAGTAATCCAGAAGAGGACTGCTTCCAAGGAACCCTACGAACACCAACACCAGCCGGTGCGCAAGTTCTGTAGGGAAATGGCACAGCATTTGCATATTGCCTGTACACATCCTGCCTACTTTTGTAAAAATTCACCTCCATATTGCTTCTAATACCTCATAAATGCAAATGCCAAATGTTACACTGTCTCTTAGGGATAATGACAAGAACAAAGTCTGTACATGTTTAATACAGATATAAAACATGTACATCTTCAATGTACTTAAAAAAAAAAAAGAGTGGATATAGGCCCCACAGATGCAACAACCAACCTAACGATCCCCACGCCAACTCACGACGTGGGAGTTCTTATTATTCCTACCTTACGTAACAGGAAACTGAGTCACAGAGAGGCAGCTAATAGACAGACTGGCCCAAGATCACACACCTGAACAACAGCTAAGCCCGTCTTCACACAGGCTAAGTTCGGGCCAGGTGCCCTACGGGCCCGATGCCGCCTTGCCTCGCTCCCTAAGCCCGTTCCCAGGACTCTGCAGGGAACTAACACACCAGGTTCTTCTGCTTCAAGAGTCCAAAGCAGCTTCTCTAGCCAGGGTCACAGGGAAAGTCCCTGCAAACCTGTGTACTGTTTAAACTGAGTGGAGGAGCCTTGGCGTGGCTCTATAATAAGCTCTGCCCTGTGGACTCTGCAAAGCACAGACTTGCTGGGCCTCTTTAGATCTTTCTGATGAATATTTGCAGGAAAGGAGAAAGCCAAGTCACTTTCACTGACGGAGGATCATCTCTAGTACACGCGTGAGATGACCCCAAGTACAGGCTTGTGAGTGGGTAAGAAACAGCCAACGCACCGCTAAGCTCCTCCACACCAGGAAGGGCCCCACCCAGGACCTGGCCAGCTTTTCTTTGAAAGCAGCACAAGCCAGGCCCCATGATGCAGCCTGTAAGCCCAGCTCTCTGGAAGGCTGAGGCAGGAGGATTACAAATTCAAGCCCAACTTTGGAAACTTAGCTAAACTGTGTCTCAAACAATCAAAACTAGGGCTGGAGAAATACCAGTGGTTAAAGCCCTTGTCTAGCAAGGGCAAGGCCCTGAGTTGATTCCCTGGCATCACAAAAACTGGGCATGGTGGCACATATCTGTAATCCCAGCACTCAGGAGGAGGCTGAGACAGGACAATTGCTACTGAGTCCATGGCCAGCCTGGGCTGTACAGTGAGTTCAGGACCAACACGGATGGACTGCAGAGTGAGACCCTGTCTCAAAAACAAAGCAAAAGAAAGGAAGGAAGGAAGGAAGGAAGGAAGGAAGGAAGGAAGGAAGGAAGAAACAAAGAAAGAAAGAAGAAACTAAACAGGGCTGAGGAGGTAGTTCAGTGTAAAGGTCCTGAGCTCCATCCTGGGTAAGAAACTTTCCTCCCAAAACATGACGCAAAGTAACGAGCAGAGCATTCCTACCCTCTTACCAAAGACAGAAGACAGCACAGGCTGGTATAAATACTAGGGACTATAAACACGTGATCAGGCCCAGTGGCACAGACCTGTAGCTCCCACACTCTAGGAGGCTGAGGCAGGATTGCAAATTAGAGCCCAACCTGGGCAACCAGTATTTACCGAGACCCTGTCTCAAATTCAAAATATTAAAAATATGGCTGAGAACGCAGCTCAGTGTGAGGGCCCTGGCCTCCTTGACCCCGGAGTGTGCGCTCCCCCTGGTGAGATGAATGAAGCCCGGCCTGGGATCGGCCACAGCACGGTTAACACCCAGCAAAGGCGAAGTGCAGGGTGGGTGCTCAGGTGCCGGCAGAGCCAACTGCGAGTGGTTAATCTCAGCCTCCTGCCCATCCTAAGCCTGAACATGGAGTCTGTGGGGCTGCTTTGTATCTGTGCCCACACAGGGCAGACGTACAGACGGCCGCCCACGATGCCCTCTCCAGCAGGCTGATGACGGGCAGGGTCAGGATCACCGTCTGGGGGCGCAGGGGACGCCGGGTCTCCGCCCTTCTGTGTTTGCTGGAGGAATAGGAGAAAAGCTGGGATGGGCATGTGTAACCCCGCCTTCCAGCCCTTGCCCCGGGAGACAGTTCAGAACCGCCCACTCGCTGCACTCTGGCTTCTGGAGCAAAGATGATACACTTTTTACAGAAATCACGGATGGAGAGACTTGATGTCCTTCTGGGTAAAAGACCTGAAAGGCCAGTTGACCTTCGTGGTGCCACCTGCAGCCTCTGCAGAATCTTCCCAAACCTTGGACTGCACGCGGCCCACACTCAGTTTGGACCTGAGAGCACACCAGTGCTCCGCAGTACATGTCTGTTAGCGCTACCAGTCCAATGATCCTAACCCAAACTTCAGAAAACCGGGCAGGCTATCAGTGGGAGAAACTTGCAAATTTCCTCTCTAGCTCTCTGCTAGCCCGTCATCGAATACCCAATAGCAGAACAATAGGAGAAGAAAGACATGGAAACGCAGGTGCTCAGTCCAGGTCCTCCAGGTGGGGCCCAGGGCCTTCACACCGGGCCACATTCCCAGCCCATCTTTACTTGCTGACTGAGACAAAGTTTCACTACATCATTAGGTGGCCTAAACTGGGCTCAGACTCCCCATCCTCCTGGGTGCTGGATTACAGGCCGTCACCACCAGGCCCGGTCTCCTTCCTTCTTTTTGGAGAGTTTCTTTTCCTATCTGTGAAAGCCTAACTCAGGATTCACTCCTCTTGGCTTCTGAAGAAAGGGTTTGTGTCCTCCACGATCACTTTCAGTGCCTTCCTCTTACCTCCCTCTGGGCATGGTGCCACTCATTTGTGGGCCACCGCCTCCAGGCCCCACAACTCCTTCCAGAATCAAGAACACAGAGAAGAGGACCCCCAAAGCTCCCAAGCCCATGGCGCTGTATCAACACCAGTGTCACCTTGGAGGCCATATTGGTGTAGCTCTACTACTTGCAAAAAAAAGTGTGTGGGGGGGAGGGGGGGTTAAGGCTGCCAAGCATGGTGTTACACACCTGTGACTGTGATTCCAGCACTTTAGGAGGCTGAGGCAAAACGATTACAAATTTCAGCTCAGACTAGGCAAATTCAATGTCTCATCAAAGCTGTCTTAAAACGAGAATGAGAAACTTAAAAAAGGCTCAGTGCACAGCTCTTGGGTCCAATCCTTTGTATCACAAAAACAGTTTTTAAAAAATCCAAGAGTTAAAGCATTGACAATACTGGCCTTTACTTTATTAATCTGTGAAATTGAAGAGTGACCATCAGGGAACACTAGCTTCTCGGTTCTGACCTGCATAACTGTTTCTATTTCTAACCAATGTGAGAAAGGAACAACAGATGGAGGAAAGCCTTTTCATGAAGAATACCGCGGGAGCGACTGAACATCCTTAGACTTAAAAAGAGCCTTGCCCTAAACGTCACACCTTACATAAACATTAACTCACATTCTGGAAAAGGCGACTCTGAAGAGAGCGAAAAGATCAGGAGTCGCCAGTGATGTGGAGAGGAGGGACGATGAGGCAGCAGTGAGCTCTCTGTGTGATTCTGTAACACTGGGTCAGTGTGCCCCAAACCCAGAGCATACACAACAGTGAACCCTAAACTAGGAGCTCTGGTGCACTCCTGTCACCCCAGCACGCTGGGAAGCTGAGGCAGGAGAATTTACAAGCTCGAGTCTAGCCCGGACAACTCAGTGACTTAGCCAAGACACTGTCTTGAAATCAAGAATAAAAAGGGCTGGGGATGTAGGTCGGTCCCAAGGCTCAGGGTTCAATCCCCTCCCCAATACAACAAGAGAAGATCTCTGGCTTAACATGCTACGTGAAAGTGGCCAAGGAGGGGAGGGACTGTGGATGGTTATGATGAGTTGGTGTGGATTATAACAAGAGTGTCACTCGAGGAAATTCACAATGGGAAGTGGGCATGGGGGAACAGGACCAGAAGGGAGATCTCTGTGCATTTTTTCTTCATATATGCTGTGAAACTAAATCTGCTCCAAAAATAAATTCTATTTTGAAATTACAAAAAAAAAAAAAAAAAAAAAACAGTGAGCATACAGCTACCCTATGATTTAGCCATTCTACTCCAGAGAAATTACAACACATTCACACCAAAATCAGTGCACAAACATTCCCAGATCCTTTACTTACAATAGCTAGAAACTGCCCAGCTGTCCTCCAATAGGTAAATGATCAAAGAGCAGTACGGCCACCGGATGGAATGCTACTCCTTAAGAAAAAGAACTGACTGCTGCTACACACCAGACAACCTACAGGAATCTTGAGAGAACTCATTTACATAGAAAGCTGCCGCATGGCACAGCCAGGCTGGGGTCGGGGACAGGCGGCTGTGGGAGAGGGTCGGAGAGAGGAGGGCAGCACGTCTGTCTCCTCACTACAGATGCCAGGACTCACTGTGATCCACAAGGCACGGCCCACCATGGGAGACGAGAAAAGCCCAGGTGTGTCGCGCCTGCTTTACTTCTTACAAGTGCACGCGAGTCACGGCTGTTGTCTCAAAGTAAAAGGTGCACAGGAAAAGATTAATAATGACCACCTGCTGCCAGCTTTTTAGAGTTCCAGAAACTCAGCCTCTTGCCTTTCCAATTTCTTTCCTCCTCTCCAAGCGGCATTAATTAGTAACTAGCTGAGAGGAAGTGATTGTCACTGGCCCAGCAAGCAGGTGTGAATCTGGGGAAGGGGGAGTCAGAGAAGAGGCAGCAGTGCATTGGACTGTGACCCCATCCCAGAAAACCCTCCAGATGCTTCCAGATCCCTAGAGTTTGGCCTTCCTGCCTCCAGATTACAACAGAACAAATTCCTGTTGTTTTAAGCCACCCAGCGGGTGGCAACGTGCTGCCACTTTGAATGGATGGGCTGCGAGGGCCATGGCACCCTGAACGCTCCTGTCTCGTCTGAATGGTGGGTCAGTTTCACTCTTTGTAACTACAGCACCACTGGCTTCTACTAACGCTCACAGGCCGCCTTTCTCTCCTGCCGGAGGATGTGCGCCTTAAGGACTACCAGCTCACTCTCTGGTCCTTTCTTACAGGACTTCCCCTGGGGTTTCCAGTCTGCTCTAATGGCAGACGGCAGCACTCTGAAAAACAGAGTCACACTTCATCAAATAACCTGGTTAATAATGGCACATGCTGAACAGACCCTCGGAGCACCAGATTGGGTCTGCTGCTTCCTTGGTGACTAAGGAGATGCTACCAGCTCCAGCAATGCACCTCAAAGTCTTTAAACACAAAGTGTAAAGTGTCATCTTACAAAGTTTTTTTTGAGTGTCTGCACTGAAATGCCCGACACACTATGGGCAAGATGAAGCTTTAGCAAGCCCAATGGAGGCATAGCTCAGTGGTTAGAGCACTGCCTAGGGTGCCCAAGTCCCTGGGTTTGATTCCCCAGCACATTAAAATCAGCCCACTGTGACAGTGCATGCCTCTAATCCCAGCACTCAGGAGTCTGAGGCAGGAGGACTGCTGTGAGTTTTGAGGTGAGCTGGACTGCATACTGAGTTCAGGACCAATCTAAATAAACTAGAGTGAGACCTGTCTCACAAACAAAGGCAAAATGAACAAGAACTACCCAACCACCCATCACAAGGCCTGTAAGCAAACTGTGGGTCCCTTCAGGAAGAGGTGAGGCACATAGGACCTGGCTTAACTCCCGACTCTACCATGTTAGTGACATTTCCTGTAGCTCAACCTTACGTTCTTAGCGTTCTTGTTGTGAACTGTGAGTGACAGTGTCCATTTCAAGAAAAGATTGTTACATATTAGTGGGCAAATATGTGAGACAGTAGCTAACCTGAATATATAGATTCAATGAAAGCTACTGTCAAGCCAGGCCCAGGTGTGATGGCCTGTAATCCCAGTACTCTAGGAGACTGAGGCAGGAGGATCACAAGTTCAAATCCAGATCAGGCAACTTAGAGAGAACATATCTCTAAATTAAAAATACACATGGGCTGAGTTGTGGCTCAGTGTGAAGGCTCAGAGCTTGATCCCCAAGACCACAACAAAGGGAAAAGAAAAATGAAAAAAGAATCTAGATAGAACTCCTTACATTTCCATTGCTGTAAGACGTTTCTGCAAATTTCACTAGGTAGCTTAAAAAAAACAAAAAAACCCTGGACACACGATGCATGCCCTTCATTGTCCTGCTGCTTAACTCCACCTCACAATTAAAACAAAACGCCAGTGATTCAAGAAAACGTTCCCGGAAAGAAAAGCCATCCGTGTCCTCATGTTCAGTTCCTGAGATGGCCACCTGAGAAAACACAGAGTCCAAAGCCAGCTCCCTATTCCTGGATGGCTACCACCCAAGTCCTTGGCAAAAAATCCTCCACTTAGCAATTTATGGCGGATGAAATGAAATTCTTAAAGATTGTTCTGTATGTATTCAAATCACAAAACAGTGCCTCAAGAATCAGGTTAGTGGGCAACTCACAAAAATCACCCTCGACAGGCTCCTTGGTGCAGGCCTGCAACCCACGCACTCTGAGAGGCAGAGGCAGAGGACCAGACATCCGAGACCAGCCTGGGCAATGTGGCGAGAGCTTGTCTCAAGATCAAAAATTACAAATTAAGCCAAGATGTAGCTCAGGGCAAAGGTTCTGTGCTCAAGTCTCAACACCAGATAGATGCACATGCATGCACGCAAACACACACACACAGACAAACACACACACCATGAGTCACCCTGAAGCTCTAGGGTCCGGGAAGACAAGTCAGGAGATCTGAGACCAAAGATGGATGGTTCAGGGAAGGAGCTCTGAAAATAGCAAAGTGCACGAGGAAGCATCAAGCATTTCCCTGGGCACCACAATCTTCTGGGGTCTGGTCACAAGGCAAACAGAGAAATTAGGAGACGAGCAGGTTTCTGTTCAGAAAAATACAGAACATTCAAAAGAAGTAGTTGACATCATGGCAGTTTCAATCCATGAGCCGAGAGAATCCAGCCCAACAGGAAGGGCTTTGGCCCCACAGAGATCACAAAAAATGCCACCAAAAGGGGCAGGGCTTTTCTTCAAACACTTGATGCATAATGACTGTTAAGAGAAAAATAAATAAATAAAAGCTGCAAATAAGTAAAAGAAACACTTGGCTACACCCATCCCTCCTGAGATCAATACGGCTGCATCTTCACAGATACACGGCAGCATGTTTCCTAGATGGCGGCCACCACCTCCTTCCCTCCCTGCACCAGAAGCCATTCCTCCAGAGAAGGGCGAAGTCTAGTCAACCAATCATACAAACTATCTTAAGACAATTAGGCTTACATTTCTTTCTCTATATTATTATTCTGGACTCTGTCTTGCTCAATGGAATAGTGTGATCTAAATAAAACCAGGCATGAGACCTTCAGTTTTCTTTCTTGTTAAGGGGGGGTTTCAGGTTTAGGTGCTTTGTTTTGGGGGTTTGGGGAGGAACAGGGACTCGCTCTATCGTCCATGATATAGTCCTGAATTCACCATGTGCCTCAGGCTGGCCTCAAACTCAAGGGAATTCTCTTGTCTCAGCCTCCTGAGTGCTAGGTTTATAGGCGTGCACCACCAGGCCAGGCTGATGTTGTGCTGGAAAACCTAACCCCAGACCTTGTACTTGCTGGTCAAAGGCTTTAACCATGGTGCTCTGCTGCCAGCCTGGGGTTTCGTTTGTGTTTTGTTTTGGGGTTTCTGAACCTGGTCTTTCTATTTACTTTAACCTCTATTGATTTTGTCGAGGTAGCTAACGTTTTCAAAAGCATCTTCAACATGTTGCAAAACTCACAAAATACAGATGAATGGGGTAAGGTGCGAGCCAGCCTCCAATCAGCCACCTGCTGATGCCTCTTACAGTCCTCATTTTCAGTTTCACACATATTTTAAAGCTAATTTCTGGGTGCATACAGATCATTCAAGCACAAACAATACATGCTATCTATGCCCTCGTTTGCTCATATTGCAAAACACCAGAATTTCAAGACTTCCTTTTACAGGGTTATGTAATATTCCACTATATGGAGGAATCATAGCCCTCCTCTGATGGACATTTAAATTACATCTAAATGGGCTAAAATAACCTTTATATATAACATAATACATATATTGAGCTACTTCTTTAGCCCCTTGTATTTTGAGGTGGGGTCTTGCTAAGTTACCCAGCTTGCCCTGGAAATGGCAAGCCTCTCCTCAGGCTCCTAGGATTACAGGTGTACCCAATCATATACAGTCAAGTGCATAACTGCTATGCAAATTTCCAGTGGATTTGCTAGGGCAGAATCAGCATTTTTATTGCCACCTGCTAGCCCAGGAAGTGAGTTCCATTAACACAGATACTTTCTGCCATACTCTAACTTTCCTATTTGCTTCACAGCCTTCCTGTTTGAAGCGCGGTTGAACATCTATTCATGTACCCGAAAGGCTACTTACTATTCCTCTGAAACTAGTCTGTTGCTGCCCTATCTTCACTTCTGTTACTAGTCTTTCTTACTGTTGATTTTTAAAGTTCTTTATATATTAAGAAAACTGGATGTTACTCATGAGTGTCATGAATTCTTTCCAGTTGTCAAATGGTTGTTTCCTAAAGCAATGCTCACTGATGTGCTTAGACTGGTTGATATTACAGGGGATTGTTTTTTAACCGTGTGATATTTAGAGAAACTTCCTCACCCAGGAAACTTTAATTCCTTTTTTTTCTCCATGCCATGCCTTCTCTGATACTGGGTGGCTCTCTCCAACAGATCAAAGGGGCCACAAGAGGGCACCAATCCAGCAGCTGCCAGAGCCCTGAAAAGGCAGGCAGGCAGGCCTCCCGGGGAGTGCAGAGGGTCCGCAACTGAAAGGAAATGAGACTTGACCAGTGAGCGTCAAGAACTTCCTGTGCACACACAGAGTTACACACAGAGAGACCCGCAGCTGCGTCCCTCTGGAATTCATCAGGAAAGAGAGACACAGGGTCTGCTTCCAACCCTGTGGCCCACAGCTGCACACGTGTGCAGGGAGCAGGCTTTGTGGCCCGCTGGGGCCAGGCCGGAGGACCTCAGAGATACTGCCACACATACTATCATGCTCTGTGTCCTTCAGAGCACATGGTATATTCCCTTACTCTACGTGGGATGCTCAGCTAAGAGTGAGCAAACCTGTTTCTTCCTACCCCAACAGGCATGTGCACACGTGTACACACACAGGGCTCATGGGGAATTTCTGTCCTAACAAGCCTTGTATGCTACAGTAACACACGTAGCCGAGGGCAGAATTAAGCAGCACCGTGAATGCCGTGCGCTTCTAACCTCGCCCTGCCACACTCCTCCCTCCTCCACCTCACCTAGAATGGTTCCTGCGGAAGTACCCTCTGCTGAGATCCAGCTGGAAGGAGAAGCTGGACGCCGGGACTCCCTCTGGCCGCACGCCGTGGCTCAGTGATTCCTCTGAGCAGCAGCTAGACAAATTCCTCAACACGTTAACTTATCACCTCTCCACAAACGGTACTGAGGAAACTAGATATTCATGTACTCAAAAATGGACTTGGCCCCTTCCTATTATGGTTGGGATCTGGAATGCCCTTCCAGGTTCACACGTGGATGGTTTGGCTAATGATGCAGCCATGTTCAGAGATGGGAGCAGGCTGGATCACGAGGACTCTGACCCTATTGGCGGGCTGGTTCTCTCAGGGAGTCATAGCTCACGTATTACTGGGAGGTAACATGTTAGGAGGTAGCTCTCGGCTAGGGGAAGCAGGTCACTGAGGAAATCCTTCGAATGGACTCATTTGGCCCCTGCCCCCTTCACCTCCCATTGCTCCTGGCAGCGGTAAGGCAGACGAAGTCTTTGCTCCACCCCACCATGCCCGACCACCACGATCACCAGAGGGCCACACACAAGGGAGCTGCTGCCCACAAGCTGAAAGCGCTGCGGACGCGGAGCCAAAACGACTCTTTCCTTTCTGGCCTTCTCAGACACTTTGTCATAGGCCACAGGAAGCTGACCAATACACTTACCACATTCTACATAAAAATTAACTCAAAATGGATCGCAGCTAAAACTATACAACTTCAGGGAAAACATGAGTAAAATATTGTGATACAGGATTTAGGAAAAAAAAATTTTATATACCAAAAGCACCACCCCCCTCCAAAAAAAGTAAATAAACCTTTTGTACACCAAAGGGCACTATCCATAGCATAAAAAGGGATCCCGAGTTGAATGTAATCAAAATGTTATTATACTCATTGAAGGTCCCTCCAACAAGAAACAGAGCAAAGACCAGGGAAAAGTGAGGGCCAGGCTAAAAATGATCACAGTACGCATGACTGCCTCAATGAAGCCCATTCATCTGTACAACCAATGTGCACTGATCAAAAAAGCAGAAGTAAGAGTAGCCAAGTAATGAAAACGCTTGCCATTCTCCCGTCTGACGGGGGAGCTGGTGTCCTGCAGACAGATAATCCTAACGTGAGTAAGAAATACACACGGCCTGAGTAGAAATGAAGACCTGAGCAGACATTTCTCCAAACAAGATCTATAAACGGGACAGCGGGTACATAAGGAGAGGCTCGGCACGCCTAACCATTACGGAAGGCAAACCAAAAAACCACACTGATGAGGGCGACCATTTAAACAAAACCCAGAAAACAACACGTGTTGGCACAGAAGTGAAGAAGCTGCGGCTGCTGTGCACAGCTGGGAAGGAGACGGGAAGTGGTGCGGCCCCGGGGACGCTGGGAGCTCCTCAGACGCCAGCCATCAAGTCACTGTGCAACTGAGCAACTTCCGCTCCACCGTGAGCCCAGAGGACGGACGGAGAGGTGCCAGCAGAGACTGGGCACGGATGTCCCCAGGAGGCAAAAGGGAGATGAGACCCAAATCCATCGTTCTGCCGGCAGATGAATAATGGATAAAAAAACTGTGACAGACATATGAGCCAGGTGCAGCAGTGCCAGCGTGCCAGCGTGCCAGCGTGCCTACTGGGGAGGCTGAGGCAGGAGGATTACAAGTTCAAACCAGCTTGGGCAAATTAGCAAGACTTTATTGATGACAGAGACAGACAGATAAAAAGCCAGCTGGGAGGTGGTTCAGTGGCTCAAAGCCTGGGGAGAGAAGCAGGAAGTGGGGAAGGAGGCAGGCAGTGGACGGCGTCTCGCTCGAACAGGTTCTGGACACGGGCGGCCCTGATGACAGGAGCATGCGTAATACCACAGAACTGTAAACTGCCTCCATTACACTACCAATTTATGTCACTACTCCTCCCTCCACCTTTAAATTATCAATCAAGGGCACAGATCCCGTCCTGTTGATCTCTGCACGCCCACACCTAGGCCAAGCCCTGGACAGGACATACTGACAATTCTTATTAGGTAGTCACTCAATCCAAGCTGGCCCCCAGGCCAAGCACCTGAGCTCACAGCTGGGCGAGGAGGTCTTGCCCAGTGACCCTTTTCTCGCTAACATTTTACTCAGTAACAAATACCACACTGAAAAATATCAACAGTGGGCTGAAGGCATAGCACAGGTGTCAGAGTGCTGGCCCGGCAAGTACAAAGCCCTGAGTGCAGTTCCTCAGCACCACACACGCTGGGCATGGTGGCGTGAGCCTGTAATCCCAGCTCACTGGGGTGTGAGGCAGGAGGACTGATGGGAGCTCAAGGCCAGCCTGGGCCGAGTTCAGGGCGAGCCTGGGCTACAGAGACTGTCGCAATGGCTCTGGGCTCAATCCCCAGCAGTACTAGCGCAAAAAATGTAGAGAACAACAAGAAATATACAAAGATGTTCACCACTGCCTAAAAGTTGATTGCATCCTCCTGGTCATCAATGAATGGCGAGGGTGGTTACAGCCTGCCTGGTACACACCGGCACAGTGTGGTAGGCAACTACCAAAAGTCATGTTTGCCTAAGAATGGTTTCAATATGGAAAACACTCAGGTTATATTATCAAAATCATGGAATCTTTCTTTACCCAAAGGCTTCACACCAACTGACTCACTCACTAAATGAATATATTCATAAACTCATGTTAAATATATATAAACATTTTATTCCTTGTCATTCCCTAAACTACACATTATTAACAATTACCCTTACATAATTTACACATGTTGGTATTAGAAGTCAGAGGTGATTTCAAGTGTCTGGGAAGACATGCACAGATTATATACAAAAACCACATGTGCCAGGCGCTGGTGGTACAGGCCTATAGTCCCAGTACTCTGAGAGGCTGAGGCAGGAGGATTGCCAAGAGGCCAAGGCCACAAGGCTAGCTTGGGCTACATAGTGAGTTCAGGACCAGCCTGAACTACACAGTGAGACCCGCCTCAAAAAAAAAAAAAAAAAGTCTCCACTTTGTCCTAAAGCAAAAAAAGCTCCATAGATTTGTGTGTGAGTTCAGAATGAAATTTAAGTATTACAAGTGGCTACAGCTGGGAGATGGGATGCATGTCACTTTGGCTCCCTAAATTTTGTTTCTGAAATGTAATTAAAAAAAAAAAAAAGAAAAGAAAAAGGTCTGTTCCAGCTACTCAGGGGGTTGAGGCAGGAGGAGCACAAATTTAACCCACCTGGGTGTGATGCAGCCATCTATAACCTCAGCACTCAGGAGGCGGGGGTAGAAAGGAGGAGGACGGCCAGGAGTTAGCTAGCCTGAGCTATATAGTAAGCCCAGGACCAGTCTGGACTACAGAGCAAAGCCCAGTCTCAGAAAGTGGTGGTGGGGATAGATACGAACAAGCTCAGGGCCAGCCTGGTCAACTTACCAAGACCCTGGTTAAAAACAAAAAAGGCTAGGAATATGGTTCACAGATAAGCTCTTGCCTATAATGCAGGAAGCCTAGAGTTCATTCAATGCCCAACGCTTTAAAAAAAAAAAAGCTATAAAAGCTATCTTCACTCAGCCCTCTGAACCGACCACCACAAAAGCCAAAGGAGGCACAACAGAGGTGGCACAGCAGGACCCTGGCACATGAGTGACTTACCTGGACACTAAAAACTAAGTAACACACTTAAAACAATGACTGTCATTTTAATGAATCCACGATGTAACGGATACACACTCCACGTGATTTCTATACAGTAAGTTTCAAAGAAACATACCCTAATAAAAAAAATTACAGAAGAAACAATTCCGAATTGCTAGGACACCCTGTTGGAGGATAATATTCAGGCTTGACTGCACCAAGGTTAAGTCAGATCCAATTTCCAGCACGCATTTTTAGCATCTGGTTCCAATGACAGTTACCCGTACCTCACAGAAGCCTTTGGCTGGAAAAGAATGTTCCCTTCTTTTACAAAATCCTCCTCCCCACCCCCCCAGCAGGCCCCAACTTAGAAACACATGGCACAGGCATTTCCCCATACCAGCCAGGGAGCGCCAGGCTCCGATTCCAGATTCCGGCTTAGCTTGTCTCCTTCCGCCTCCTGGCCTGTCCCACTGAGGGCGGAACCGCAGCCTGGCACGGAGACAAGTCCCCTCCCCTGGGCTGCGCCTCAGACCCAGCCTACTGACTACAGCTGATGCGCCTCCTACACACAAGGTCCTGCAGACTTGAAGGCACAGACACCTAATTCTGACACGCATCTGAAAGATAAGAAGGACCGCGCACATCCGAACCGCAGCTGCTCACGAAGACCAGCAGCGTGTCCGCACAGTCCATTCCTCACTGGCCCGCCCAGTGCCCTACATACGGTCCTCCTCCCAGCCTCTGCCTGGCTCCATTCTCTGTGCATCCCCAGAGATAAACACCCTCACTCCACGCACAAACCCCTCCCAGGCCCAATGAGCGCACTGGGAAGGCGGGGCCCTCTGTCTCTATAGCTGTGTGCCATTTCTTTCAGGACAGGCTTGTGTTGTAGATAATTAGGCTTTCCTATGTTCCCCCTCTGGTCAGGGGCAGTTGAAAACCAGAAAAGAAAAATAATCTCTAGGGGATGGGAGCTTAGCTCAGTGGTTAGAGCACTTGTCTAGCAATCACAAGGTCCCGGGTTCAGTTCCCCAGTACCATTTAAGCTGGATGTGGTAGTAAATGTTTGCAATCCCAGCACTCTGGAGCCTGAGGCAGACGGATTGCTTTGGAGTTTGAGGCTAGCCTGGGATACATAGTAGGCTCAGGACCAACCTGGGCTACAAAGAGATTCTGTCAAAAAAATAAAATAAATAAAATAAGGTACACAGCACCATACCTATCAAAGATTCCTAAGTGCTTTGTGTGCTCGGTTTGGGTGGTGCTGGGGACTGAGGCCAGGGTCTTCACACTGACCTCCATGAGCCACAAACGTCTCCAGCCCTTTTTACTTTTGATTCTGAGGAAGGGTTTTGCGAAATTAATTGACCAAGCCAAGCTTGAATTTGTGATTTTCCCGCCTCAGCCTCCCAGAGTGCTGGGACTACAGACCCATACCACTAGGCGTGGCTTCAAAATCCCTACCCGGCATTCACATGTTGAAACCTAATCCCTACTGCGTTGGGGTAAAACACAGGGTGCCTACAATCCTAGCACTCTGGAGGCTGAGGCAGGAGGAGCTCAAGCTCAGCCTGGAAAATTTAGCAACTCGGCAAGATCCTGTCTCAAAACAAAAAGAGCTGGTGTAGCTCGGTGCAAAGGCTACTGGGTTCAGTCCCAAGTGCCATAAAATCGAAAAGATACGGGACTCTGAGGGGCGATTAGGTTGTGAGCGCGGAGCAGTAACGGGGTGGGTGCCCTTTTCTGGGAGGGCTGCTCTGCTCTTCCGCCGTGTGGCGGTGCACAAGTCCCCACTGTGGGGAGGAGCCAGCCCTCACCAGACCTGAATCTGCTGGCACCTGCACCTTGGCTTCCAGCCTCCAGGACTGAGCAGTAACATTTTTTCTGTTCATGAACCACCGAGTCTAAGATATTTCATTAGAGAAGAGTAAACAGGCTGGGACATTACTCTATTTCCCTTTTCTTCTTTTTACCAATGAAGAAGTCTCAAGTGCTCAGCACCGTGTAAACTACCGAGCATTACAGGAAAGTCATGAAGAACGGGCCTCTACTCTCCTGGAGCCAATCAGCAGTCTGAAAGGTAGTAACAGTAACAAGGAGGGGAAGAACAGTGGACAGACATCAGCTGTGATTAGGAACTCACTGCGTGGGTAACATCACATGCACCTGCAGAGGCCCTCTGGAGTCCTCGGCGGTGTCCTCTGCCACCAGCAACAGAAAGGATGTGCAGGCTTCAGGAGGGGAAAGGGCAGCGCAGTAGTGGCGTGTGACCTTGGACTCGGGAGAGGAACAGGGGAAAAGGACGGATGAAGCAACTAGGGGGCCGATCCCGAAAGGCGCAGGCAGGTGCTCTGCTCAGCCTGATAAAGGCGGGGCCCTGAGCATCTCAAGTTTGCCCTGTGAGAGGGTGCACGACTGTGCCGCTGGTTAGGTGCCGACCAAAGGTTAAGCACCAAAACGACAGGGAGGGACGATGCTAACTTGAGCCTACTCCAAAGCGCTGGGTGAGGCTGAGCTCCAGGCCAGCCTTGGGTATTCAGAAAGTTCAGATCCTGCCTGGACTCCAGAGTGCGACCCTGTGTCCAAACACCCACAAAAACGGTGAGTGCTGGGCGCAGAGGAGCCTCACCCCAGGCTGCAACGAGAGTTCTGAAGCCTGGCAGGCGGTGTGCCTGGGGCACAGGGGGGCAGCTGCCTGTACAGGGAAGGTGGCGGAGGGGAGGGCGGCGGGGTCCAAAGAGGAGGCAAGGCCTGGGAAGGGATTTCCAACCCCGCCCCTCTTACGGACAGAGTGATACTTAGGTCTCAGACACAGGCAGAGGTTCAGGGACGTGGGCCATGAGGGCAGGACGTCACCTCACTGCGGGCTGGACCAGACACAGCCAGGCCAGAGTTCAGCTGAGGTTACCCAGGACAGAGAGCAGCCAAGATGGGCCGCAAATCTTCCCGCAGGAGGAAGGCTCCTGGACCGGGGTTCCTACTGTAGGCATGTGAAAATGCCAGGTGGCGACTGGTGTCAGCCTCCACTGCCAGGCTGCCAGCAGCCTCTGGCGGGAGGTGCTCAGAACACCTGCCCCTGGAAGTTCAAAGTACATGTGGGAACAGGCACCTTCTTATGTGAGTGTAATTACAGCCTTCATCCTTGGGTCATAAAATTGCTTGCAACTCAGTAAACTTTATCTTTTGTTGTTCCTGAATACACATAGTTATTGCCAGGCCCGTTGACAAGGCCTGTCACCCCAGCACTCTGGGAGGCTAAGACGCGGGATCACAAGTTCAAGCCCAGTCTGAGCAAATTAGTAATTTGGCAAGACCTCATCTCAAAAATGAAAGATAGACTTGGGATGTAGCTGAGTTCAAAGGCTTCAGACTTGATGTTTAATATCACACACACACACACACACACACACACACACACACACACACACACACGTACGTACGTACGTACGTAGTTATTGCCAGGCATGATGGGGCATGCATGTAATTTCAGCTCTTTGGGAAACTGAGGCAGGAGGAATGCAAATTTCTGGGCGAACCTTAGCAAGACCCTGCCTTGAAATAAATTTTCCTAAAAAGCTGGACCCAAGAAGCCCTGGTCCAAGAGCTGGGCACAGACCTTTAAGTCCAGCCCTTTTCAGGAGGCTGAAGCACGAGAATCACAAGTTAAAGCCCAGCAATTTGGCAAGACCCTGTCTCAAACAAACAGTAAAAAGGGGCTGGGAATGTAGTTCTGAGCAAAAGCCCTGTGTTCAATCCCCAGTACTACAAAAAATAAATAACGAGTTAAAAAAAAAAGGCCTGAGTATTTCACTCAGTGACAGAGCTAAACACCCATAGCACGCACAAGGCTTTGAGTTCAACCTCTACTGCCAAAGAGGGAAAAAAACAGTCATTAAACATGTTGTAGCAACAAAAAGCAAACCCAGCCAAGGATTAATCCAGCAGATGCCAATCTAGTAAGTCTGATTCATGATTCTCCCACCCCATACTTTCACTGCTCACAAGACAGTCCCTAAAGGACTCCCAGTGACAAATGCATCAGACAGCGCCTGCTACCCGGTGATGGTCACTGCTGGGCACATGGCTGGAATGCCAGGCTTCCTGGTCACCCTGACCTCCTCAGCCAAACCCTTCTGGCCTCACAAGAAGGGCCCCTGGACAGGCCACTGCAGACATCCTCTCTGGAAAGGGACGACAGAGACAATTGTACGGCTCGCCCTGCAACCTGGCCTCCTCCAGCTGGGCCTCTCCTGAGCTCTAGGACGAGGCTAGGACAGGCAGGGACAGCCAGCCCAAGGGCCCAGCCGAATGAAGCGGGAAGAGCTCGCTCAGCAAAGTCTCTGACAGGTCTAGACACTTCTGCCGCAAAGCCTGCCACGACCTTCCTGGCCTTGGCTGCTCTCTCCAGGGACATGTTCCCAGTTCATCAGAGCAGCTGGCAGCTGGCTTGTTCCCTCCCAGCAGATCGAGCTAATGTAGGCACCACTGCCAGGGGGCCGGCTGGCAGCCAGAGCTCCTGGTCAGCACGCCACCCCATACACTAACAGACACCCGTGTGGGCAGGAGGCCTGGGACAGGAAGCGCTGGGCAGACCCCAGAGTGAGTCCTTGGCTCCATCTCTTATCACCTGTCGGATCTTGGGCGGGCTGTTTAACTCCTCTGAGCCTCCGCTGTCTCCCCTTTAACAAGCACCTCCCACCTCAGAGAGAAGTGGCAGTCTTCACAAGCACCTCGTACACTGGCTAGACCTTCCGCGAACGCTACGCATGCCTTGCACACCACCTCACGCACACACCTGAGATGCGCGGCACTAGGTTTCCGGGTGGTCCTGAAGGAGCAAACCTCGTTCCATGCTCCCTCACAGTCAGCCTCCTCCCCTAACTACGGAGGCCACGACCTACAAGAATTCTCTAGTCTTACACACACACACACACACACACACCCAGCAAATGCAGACCTGGGGAAAATCTCCCCTGTGCTCAGAACAGCTAACTCAAGCTTGTGGCTTGCCCTGCTTCAAATGGAGTGTCGGACACAAATAAGTAAACTTCCATGAAACATAGTAGGATTTTTCTTGTGATGTGTGTGCGCGTCTGTGTGTGTGAGAGTGCCTTGCTCTGTGGTCCAGGCGGCTCTGAACTCTCTCTGTCACCCAGACTGCCCTTGAACTCAGACTCGCCTGCATCAGCCTCCTGAGTGCCGGGATTACAGATGTGTACCACCATGTCCAGCTAATCTTTATGTGGTACTGGGGAATCAAACCAGGCCTGTGTGCGCGCTAGGCAAATGCTCTAACCATTGAGATTCACCCGTCACACCAACTTTTCCCTCTTGTAACTCAAAGTGCAGGTCTCAAGCACGTACTTTGTAGACCAAATATGTCCAGCCCGAGGCCCATGGCCGCATGCAGCCCTGGACAGCTGGTAATGCAGCCCAACAAGATCATAAACTTTTCACATTATGTGATTTTCAGTGATATTTTCATGACCTAATTGCTTAGTACTGGAGAGGGACTGTGCTGGTAACAGCAGCATACGTGTAGGGGAGGGCTCTGGGGAGTACAAACTGCCTCCTGCACCTGCCACATGGTCAGTCGGATCGAAGGCTGCATGTATCTGATATCGCCTGTGCTTCTGGGACTTGGTGAGCAGAATGCAGCCATTACCAATGACAGTAACCTACTTGCTCATGCATGTTCCAGTGAAGACAGGTATCTATCACTATTAAACAGATGTGTAAGTCTTCTTATTCAACTACTCAATTAGGCCTTGTTGTTTCCTAAAATAATTTAATAGTGCCAGGCATGGTGGTGCAGGGCTGTAATCCCAGCACCCTGGGAGGCTGAGGCAGGAGGATCGCACCCACGACCCAGCTTGTGCAACTGAGCAACTTGTTGAGATCCTGTTTCAAAATAAAAATTAAGAAATAAAAGTGAGCTGAGATGTGGCTCCACATGAAGGCTCTGGGTTCAGTCCCTAGTACCACAAGCAAACAAACAGTACGTCCAAAAGCTGTCTTTTTCTGCAGCTATATGAAGTGTGCTTACATTGCATGTCTGACCTAAGACAAGGCAAGGTGCAAGGCTGAAAGCCCACGCTGTGAGTCTTCCTGACCTGCGCCAACACCAGCCGCCTAAGGAGAGGCTGAGGAGCGCAACAAGGTCAAAGGCAGGGGGCAGGATGGGGCAGAACGGCAGGCAGGTGGGGAGGGGAAGGCGTGCGACACCCAGAGGTGACACACACCACTAAAATGCCGTGGACATCTATGCGGATGGCTGTCACGCTGGCCTCAAGGTGCTGCGCCTCCTCTCAGTCCCCCTGGGCCTGGGCTGAGCACACGCTGCCCTCCCAGGCCTCCCAGTGTCCCCAGTGCCCGCACCCGCCGTCATCCCCGCCAGCCCCTGCACAGTCTTCCAGTTCTGGCTCTGTCATCACCGCCCGGCACCTGCCATCTCCGCCTCCTCCACCCAGGCACTCCCCTGGCCCAGGCACGCGCCCTCACTGTGCTTCACATCCACATCCACATCCACATCATGCCATGACTCGGTGCTGTCTGCGTGTGCTGCATTACGCATCTGCATGCCAGGATGTAGGAATGCAACCGACACCATCTGCCAGGTGACTGGGGGGGGGGGGGGGGGGGGGG
>PVKB01000641.1:497013-596201 GCA_004027205.1 Ctenodactylus gundi | reverse complement strand
GCCTAGTGACACAAGCCTATAAACCCAGCATTCTGGGAAGCTGAGGCGGGAAGACTGCAAGTTCAAGTCCCACCTGAACAACTTATCAAGACCAGCAAAGGCCCTGTGTTTAAATCCAGGTACCAGGAGAAAGAAAGAAAAAGAAAGGAAGGAAAGAAGGAAGGAAGGAAGGAAGGAAGGAAGGAGAGAAGAGAAGAGAAGAGGTGAACACTTCTACCATGGAAACTGTGGCCGGCCCAGGATGGCAGCCATAGCAGCAGGTGTAAGAACTGCGCTTTCCCAAGCCCCGCACAACATTCTCTACAGGAACGAGCCGCAGCAGGTGGCTGACTGCCTGCTGGGGCCCGAGGGGGGCTCTACTTAACACCGACCCTTAATTCTCAGGCTCTGGAAACTTGTCCCAGCTGACATCTGCAGCTGCGAAAGGAGTGACATTCAACTCTGGAAGTGTGTTCCAATTAATTACCTACTAAAGCTTTCTAACTCCCAATAGATACGCCTGAAGCTGACGACTTCTGCAGGTTAACAGTTCCATCACTCAAGAAAAGTGGCACACAAGCAATCTGATGCCACCCTGTGTCACAACTCCCAGGCACCTACTGAAATCATCCCAAGTCTCTGTTCCTGCTAGTTATGCCTCTGGCCGGTTGCAGGAGAAACACGCACAGAACACCAACTAAGAACACCAGACAAGAACCAGGGGAGCGGGGCCTAGCGGCACAGGCCTGTCATCCCAACACTCGGAGAAGCTGAGGCAGGAGGAGTTGCTAGCTGAAGACCAGGGCTTTGGTGAAGCCCCGTCTCAAAATCGTAACTAGAAAATGGAATGGGAATACAGCTCAGTGCAAAGGCCCTAGGCTTGATTTCTAGGACTTAAAAAAAAAAAAATCCATGAAGACAGACACCTTGCACCACAGTATACGGACGGTAAAGTCAGTGTACCTCATGAACCCCATCACCTCTGCAACTATCCTCAGAGTTCCCCACTGGGCAGGATGCGAGGGAGGCTGACACTGTGACAAGCTCCCATCCCTACTCTGTACCCACCAGCACTCCCGGAAGCTCTGGGTCCCACCCCACAGGTGGTCCCAGCATCTATACACCACAGCCTCAGGCACAGGGGCCTTGGAACAGATCACCCTAAGCTACGTTTCAACAACACACAGACGCCACAGCCCTGCACATGCTCAAACACCCACAGGGCCCTGGAATGTGCAACTCAGCTTACAGAGGGTATGTGGGTTAGGCAGGACAGAAGGAGCCTGCAAGGGAAAAAAAAAAAAAAAAAAAAAAAAAACTGGGAAGTGACTGAATATGTATGTAAAGAGTTTTACTTCCTACCACGCTGGCTTCTTCTGGGCCTGCTGAAACGAGTTCAACTGTGCAAGCTGTTCTGAAACAAGATGTAAGGAAGTAGGATCGGTGCTATATATAAACACCTTATTTTGGGACATCTTCGCTGTGAAATAAAGGGAGAGTCAGACAGGGACTGGGAATAGGTGTTTATGCAGCGTCTCAGGAAGCCTGGCGCGCTGTAACTTCCCGTCACTCCCTCAGGCTACGAGGCCAGAAAGAGGCCCAAAGAGCGCCAGGGGACCTAGCCAGTGATGACAGGTGACATTCCAGAGATAAAGGACATCATGTCGTTCCCTTAAGAAGCACCCTCACTCCAAAGTAGGGCGGGCACCTCCGAACAGAGAGAGAGCTGGGCACAATAGCACACACCTGTAATCCAGGCTGGAGGACTGCCACGAGTTTGAGCAGCTTAGGCTGTGTACAGGATAAGTCTGGAGAGACAAGGAGTGTAGCTCAGGGCTGAAGCACCAGCTACCTGAGTGAGGCTCTAGGTTCCATCCCCAACATTGCAAATAAAGGGAAAAAACAAGGGGAAAAGAAAAAAGAAAGACAAAAAACAGCTGGAAAACAACGCACACTACAATCTCCCCCATCTGTGCAGACTGCGCTCCAAAACCACCAGGGAACGCCCGACACTGGCCATAGAATGGAACCCCACATATCCTGGGGTTTTCTCCGATGCATACATACTTCTGGTAGAGCTTAACTTATGAACTAGGCACTGCCAGAATTCATTATCTATTCACAAAATAAAGCAATAATAACAATGACCAAGAAACATCGTGTGCATGTGGTCTCCGCCTCTCGAACGTCCCGAGGGCCTGCGCTCGCCCCTCTTCCCGGGCCCTGAGATGACGCAAGACCTACGGATGACGAGACGGAGAGGGAGGGTGACGCAGGCACCGATGATTCACGCGGGCAGGCTGGAATGGGTGACGGGGCAAGGCCTCATAGTGCAAATCAGAACAGCATGTAAATTTAGAACATATGAATTATTATTTCTGGAATTTTCCATTGGATACTCCCAGGCCACTGCAGGTAACTGAAACCAGAGAAGGGAAAGCCACCGTCCTGACTTTAGTTAAGCCTGAAAATGAGGCTGTGATCATTACCTGTGGGACCTGCTTCACAGGTTCCATCCCTTCTCCTTCAGTTTCTAAGGGTTCAAAGAATCTGTAAGATACTAATGGCACCTTCATAGAATGACACTTACTAAGAGCTTGACAGCGTGGTAACATTAGCGCCTCGAACTACCCAGTTACTGACACCTAACAAAGATTTTCTGATGTTCTCCTAAAATGGAGTTCTAGACTGACATCCCCCCCCCCCACCGCGCTAAATAGGCCCCTACAACCGAGACACTCCCAATGACACTTTTTAAAAGATGCCACATTTGCAACGCTCTGTAGGGGACAGGGTGGGACTCCGTTACAGGGCATGGTCCTCTGCTAGGCTGGCATATGGTGAGGTTGGGGATGCCCAGTCTTAGCTACTTGTCCTGTTACCGTGACAAAAGACCCAACATCCCCATGGTAAGGGAGGAGGGATTTACTCAGTGCCCAGTTTCAGAAGGCCTCACACATTTCCTTCAGGGGGCAGCCGGCTATGGCGAAGGTCACGGCAGAGGCCGGAGAGCTGCTGACAGCATCGCAGGCACACGGAAAGCAAGTGACGCAGGAGCCAAGTGGACGACGGCTGGACACTCAGGCATGGCTGCTTTTCCCAGGAAGAAGCTGGAACACGCTTCCTCTCCCTTCCTTCGCTTAGTTCAAGTTGCCAGTTGTGGCCCCACGCCTGGGTGGGTGTCCCTCCCTCACCTGCTGATCCACAGGTCATTCACAGGCACCCGAAAGACCTGCTCTGGGCACTCCCCCATCAAACAATCTTCCCAGGTCAAACCCCTAGCATTTGCCCCTTACAACCAGGCCCTACATCCCAGTAATACACAGTTCCACAGTTGCCCCACTACATCCCAACAGAGGGGGTTTTGGGGGACACTCCAGGTCCAAACCACAGCAGCCCTTGAATGACAGAGGACATCCAGAAGTGCCTTCACTTTCCCCGAGGACACGGCGGTCGCGGGCAGCAAGCAGAGTAACGTCCAGGAACTAGACACCGCCTGCTCCCCGCCATCTGCACAGCCCAGCCAAGCACCACATGGACACACAACAGCAGATGGCAGCACGGGCAGGTAGCTAGTGCGGGCCGCGCGGCCTTCCCGAGCCTGCCACGGTGCCCACGGTGCTGGGCACAGCCTCGGGAGCAGGCCGCAGGACGCTTCCTCCTCTCCTTCAGCACTGTCAGCGGCCATGCTGCTCCAGGACATCCTGCCTCAGGACGGGACCTCCAAGCCCAGGGCAGGGCCACGCAGGCAGGGCTGCAGGCCAGTAATCCTAGTACTTGGGGAGGCTGAGGTGGCCAACAGACTCGAGTCTAGCCTGGGCAGTTTAGCAACACCTGTCTCAAAAAAAAAAAAACAAAAAAGTTTGTAAGGGGCTGAGGACATGTGAAGGACTTAGGTTCAATCTCCAGTACAAGTGGGGAAGGAAAATGGGGTGACAGGAAGGGCACCCCAACTTTCACACTCCCTCACAGCATAGAGTTGTGGCTGCACAGATGGCCACATCCACGAATCTGCAACTGTGAAGGAGCTGGGTCTGGGAGCACAGGCCTGTCATCCCAGTACCCGGAGGCCTGAAAGTTCAAGCCCAGCCCGGGCACTGAGCGACTTAGTAGGCCCCGTCTCAAAAGTCAAAAATAAAAATGGGCTGGGGCTGAAGCTGAGAGGGAAGGCTCTGAGCCTGATCCCCAGTACCACAATGGACAGACAGACATCTGTGAAGGAGAAAACTGGCAGATAAGGTCTTCATACTGGATTAACCACATCCACCTGCTCCCAGGCAGACACTCCCACGGCCCTGAGTACCGTCTGCCTTCTCGGTGCAAGCTAAGGTTCCCAAGAACGGGACTCTCTGCTCACCAGCTGGGAAACATCCAACACGGAAGAAAAAGGACGGTGTGGAGAGAGACAAGGATGAGAAAGTGGTGAAATGTCCTTAGGAATAACCCGGCCATAGGAAGGGGCTGAAGCCCAACAGTCTCCCCCATTTTCACGAGCAATTGGAGCACCAAATGGAGGAGGCAGGAAGGACGAGGAGTCACCCTAACACACCCAGCTCGGGGATCCCACTCAGGAAGGAGCCGCGGAGCTTGGGCAAGAACTTAACACTGAGCTCTGAAACTCTCGTCTGAGTAACGGTCCTGTCTGCAGACCGCTGAATGACAAAGGAGGAACAGGGAGAACGAGTCCGATGGATGGACTGAAAAGCAGACATCAAGACTTGGCTTACTTTCCCAAAACTATACGGCAAAGAAACGCCAAATATGCCCAACAAGTTAAGGGTGGAAAAATGCAGTAAGGGCTCATCTCTCTCCTTTTACTTAGCAAACATCAATATGCCTGTAATCCCAGGTCTAGACCGAGGCAGGAGGATCATGAGTTCAAGACCAGCTTGGGCTATACATAGTGACTCTGAAACTTTCCTGGCCTACACAGCAAGATCCTGTATCAAGAAACAAACAAATCATTGTAAAGCTCTACTCTGCATCAACCTGCTCCCCAGCATCCAGATCTCCCCATTTCTAGTAGGTCCAGATGAGAGAGAACTTCACAAGGTGCTTCCCAGCACCACCTGAAAGCCTCACACGTGTTCACAGCCAACTTAATCTTGTTGTCTATGATCCATGTGGTCTTGTAAAACTGGGCTGGAACATAGGCCCTGAGCTCACTCACACCGAGGCAGGACTGACCTCTTGGTCTTCACATACAGGGCTCAAGACACGGAAGGGCAGCTTGGAAGAAAAGAAGCCAGGGAGGGCGCTGGGGGGAGGAACGACCTTGGGTTCAATAATCTTTAGGAGGAAGACCACGTTGGGTGTTCAGGAGGTGCTTGTCTGCTAATCAGACGCGATATCCCTGCAGTCCCCACAGAGCCGTGGGAACGTGTCCAGAGCCTTCTACTCCCCACCCCAGCTTGTCCACAGAGCCATCTGTCCTTTCTCCTTCCTTCCCACAGAACAAGCCTCCCATCCTGAGCCAGAAGGTGAGGCGTTGAAAAGCAGGAAGAGTGGGCAGGGACCCTGCTCCAGGAGCTTTTAGAAACCACAGGCGTTTCCACGCCCACCTGCGACGGACCCTTTTGTACTAAACAGGGAGGGAGGGCACAGGCAGTTTTGCCAGTATGGCCACCTTCCAGAATGTTCCAAGGAAGCTGTACCAGAAACCTGGACTGGGCTTTATGGTCCCCCGCCAAAAACCCACCCAACAGCCAAGAAAAAGAACAGGGACACATAATGAGGATCAGCAACATTCCAAACGAAGCTAAAACCAAGAAGCAGAGGTTGAGGATCTGTGCTTGTGTGTGGTGGGGAAGCCAGGAGACAGAAGGCGAAGCCACAGAGGGGAAACCGCCACCGGAGGCCAGCCTGCCTGCCGCAGTGGCACTCATGCTACCCCCGGGGCACTATCCCAAACACCCAGGTGCGCTGGGCCAGTTCCAAAGACCAGACACAGGTGGCAGGGGAACAGAGCCTTGTGCTCGCCTTCCCAAAGGCAGCCCACAGGACCCAGAAGAGACTGTCATGGCTGCTTCCTGCATCCAGCCCTTCCCCTTTCTGCCTGAGGAAGGGGACTGCTCTGGGACACCTCGTGATCAAGTTCTTGTCCCTACTTCACACAACTTCCAGGCCCAACGTCCGGTCAGCTTTCTGAATAACAGGTGTTAACAGGGCGGGGGGTGCAGCTTGCTGCTTAGAGAGTATTGCTTAGCTAGCATAGCATGCTCAAGGCCCTGGGTTCAACTGCCCAGTACCATATAAAAAGTTGCTGTGTGTGGTGGTGCATGCCTGTAACTCCTGCACTTGAGAGGCTGATGCAGGAGGACTGCCATGAGTGGGCTACATAATGAGTTTAGAACCAGCCCAGACTACAGAGCAAGACAAAGTTACTATAACAAATGCTGGTGAGGCTGTGGGGAGAAAGGGGCCCTCCTGCATTGCTGATGGAATTATAAGCTGGTGCAACTATGACGGAAAGCATTGTAGACATTTCTCAAGAAACTGAAGACAGGCATTTCACATGACCCTGCTATACTCTTCTGAGCATGTCCCAAAAGAGCTAACATGGTCGTGCGCAGCAAAATTTATAATAGCCAGATCCTGGAAGAAGCCAGTATGGCCAAGAACAGATGAAGGGATAAGACGAGGTGGTGTATTTACACCATGGAGTACTACTCTGCCTTAAAGGACAAATTCAAGTCATTCATAGGAAAATGGATGCACCTTGAGTCCATTATGCCTAACAAAATGAATTAGACACAGAAGGTTAAATAAATATCCTATGGTTTTTCTAATATAAAAAAGCCAAACCATAAAAAAAAAAGTAAGAGAGAAACAGAGGAAAGTGAAAATGTCTGTGGGAAGGGAAAAGGGTGTGGGGGAGGGTCAAGAGGGGAAAGGCGACAGGGGTGTGATATGGTAATAAAATAAATTGCAAAAAAGAGGTTGTTAGCAACACATCCCACCTTGCTGGGATGCTGTGACTGGCCCGGCTCTTGCTACTCAGCACTGAGTCAAGGCTGGATGAAAAACGTGGAACGAGATACCAGCCAAAAGTGTAAACGGATGACAAATGGTGAACCAGAAAGCCCTCTGCTACCCAACCCTAGAACCTGTTGCTCCTATCCAAGATAAGAGCCGGTTGTCCAGCTTTCCCAGGTTCCCACATCTCTGAGTGGCCACGCTCTCTGAGGTTGGGAACTAACTCCCCAAAACTCTTAGGAACTCAGTTTCCAACAGTAGTTTCCAGTTTCTCTGCTTCTCTGGCCCTGATGGGATTTCCTCCTTCGCATGGTCCTAGGGATCCAGCCTGGGGCTTTTGCCCTGAGCTACATCCCAAGCCCATTCTAAATTGTGAGACACAGTCCGGCTAAGTTGCCGAACTGCCCAAACCAGACCCACACTTGCTACCCTCCTGCCTCAGCCTCTCCTCCCTGAGCACGAAGGTCACAGGCCTGCAGCACGGGGCTCAGCCGGACCTTCCCACTGTGGGTTCATCCCTAACTAGTGCCAAAGCGCTGGCTTCCCGGGGAGCAAGGGGCAGGACCGTCCTCGTCCACTCCTGACTCCACAGGCCACTGCATGGGGCCCAGTTCACCACACTTCCAGACCCAGAACCCACGATGCTGCCACCACGCACTATGCAAGACTGACGCCGCGCCTCCAGCGAGGGTCCCCAGCCCCGTCCTCCACCACCGAACTCCTCCATTGTTCATGGGCACACACTGAGATCTTGCTCTTGGCTGCCCCACCACGCTGGGCAAACTGCACCAAGGAAGTCAATATTGACATTCCAGCTACGAGAACCAGCCTGGTCTCTCTGCAGAGCCAGCACACTCCTAAGAAACCTCAGCTCTTCCCTCCTGTCTGCGACTTTCTTGCCATAGTCACGTGGACATGCGGCCTCTCTGTGCTGCGTCTGAGTCCTAGGCCTCCTCTGCGGCGTCCGTGGGACCCACCACACTTCCTGAGCGTCGTTACAGCGCCCTGCCCACACATGGCATCTGCCCGAGGACAGGAAGCACAGCTGGTGTCAAAGGGTGGCCCGGGACCTGAAGGTTGTGCACCTCTTCCACAAACTTCAGCAGGCTAGACAGCTCAGGTTTCTTTCAAAAGTTTAAGCTCTATGTTTGTAAACCAAGATAACAGTAGGTCCTAAGGAGAAAAATGAGCGAGCCACCACAGACCTCGACCACAGGACAGCCTTTAACTTCTCTTATAACTGATGGACTATCCAACAACACCCTACTCGTTTTTGTAAACTCAGATTAGCAGTTAAAATACTCATGAGGCCTGTCACCCCAGCACTCTGGGAGGCTGAATCAGGAGGACTGATGGCAAATTCCAGCCCAGCCCGAGAAACACAGTAACCTAGCAGCTTCCTAACGCTATGAGCTAAGTATACTCCTTGTCTTTGTACAACACCCAGGCTTGAGTATTGTGTCACAGCAACAGAAAGCAGACCAGTAGTCAGTAATCAGAATGCTCAAAATTCCAAAGAAAATATAGCCTTGATTACTCAGACACAGTAACTCTTTCTTTACCGGAGATGCCATCATCTAATAGGAATCAACGGAAAGTGGATGCCAGCAGATAACTGCAGGAGCCCTCCCTTCCCCCGATATTGCTGCTGAGATGAAAATGTTTCCCGTGTCTCAAAAAACCTGACATTTAGCTAATGAATCACAAGTTCAGATCCACTTAATTGTTACAGCAAAGACAATATCACATCTCAAGAGACACGATCCCCCTTACAGAGTCATGGAGTAAAAAAGTATTTCCCAAGCAGGGTAACGCTTATGTAAAGAATATCCTATTTGCATAAAACTGTATGTGTAATTGAGAAGGCTTTATGAGGGAAGAAAATTACTGTAACTAGCCACTAACAAAGGGTGGTCTGTGAAGATACAGGAAAAACTTCACAGTGCCTTAGTTCCTGCTCTGGACTTTCTACAGTAATTTCCCTCTGACCACCGAAATTTGGGGTGACTTTAGCGACTGGTCAGTTCTCCATCTGACAACCAACTGGTGGCCTACCACAGCACAGGGGAATTAATGGGAATGTGCATTTTACTACAATAAATTTAACTTACAAGTTTGCTGTATTCCTCAATCGCACCTTGCATCTGCTATTATGAGCAGGACACACGGAAAGGAAACAGGCAATAAACACGTGTGAACAAGGACTTCAGAGTGAAGTGACACAGGGAAGTGAGCAGGGTGGCCCGGCACGCCAGCGGCATGTCACTGCTCTGTAAGCAGGTGTAACTTTTGATTTTAAAAAATGTAGTAAAGTTGTATTTTCTAATAAACTTAAAAGCTCGTGCCATCTCTCCAAAACCCTAGAGGGGAAGGAGGCATTTTTTTTTTTTTTCAGTGCTGATGGTGGAACCTAGGGCCTTTGCACTACAGTACATCTCCAGCCTATATATATATATTTTTTTTTACTTTTTTCTTTTCTTTTTTTTGGTTTTGATTTTGATTTTGAGACAAGGTCTCTCAGTCGCTAAACTGACCTTACTGGGCTCGAACTTGCTATCCTCCTGCCTCAGGCTCCCAGAGTGCTGGGATTACAGACCTGAGCCCTCACAGCTTCTCCAACACCTGCCTCAGAGCTCAGCAGGGGAGCAATGGCTTCTGTTGTGAATGCAGTTTATTTAACATTGACGTTTCTAAGAACCACCCATGCGATCTCAGATGCTGACATTATGATGAGAAAGAAAAAGATCTAGCAACCCATGAGGCCCTCTGGAGCGCCTGCTACCCCTAGATATGGCCGCGAGGCACCGGGCAACACCTTCCATGCACAGCTAAGTGGTGTGGCAGTCCTAGCACTGGGAGGCTGGGGCAGGGCAAGTCTGGGCAATAGAGCAATTTAGCAAGACTGTCTTAGGATAAAAGCTAAGAAAGGGGGGACAGGGGTCAAAGATGAACGTCAGTGTGAAGGCTTTGGGTTCGAGGCCCAGTACCACCACAAGGGAAAATACCTTGCTGTCCACTGGGACGATAAACAAGGAAACAGCACAGAGAAGTACCTAGAGCACATACATAGGGCGGGAACCCCAACTCAAGCAGCAAGGGCTGACAATGCACCCCGGAAAGGGACAGCCACACAGGGTGACAGGGAAGGGGTGCCACGGATACAAAGCTGAGATGGGGCCTGGAGAGGCTGGCGTTGGGGGAGGGGGGTAAGTAAAGTGGGGCGACGGGAAGGGAGGAGGGGACAGGTCTCCTGCGCTGGGCCGGGGGAATGCTGACCCAGGCTAGGAGGCGAAAGAGAGCCACTGGAGAATCCCACGAAGAGACAGGCACTGTCAGGGCTGCATTTTTAAAAATGGTCACTCCAGCCACAGTGTGCAGTGTTTGGAGGAGGAGGTCCAGCCCGATGGCTGGGAAGCCAGCCTGGGGAGAGTTAGCCAGGCTAGAGAGGATGGACGTGGCTGGGAGGGGCAGGACCAGGAGAGGCTCTGAGCAGAACTGACTGTGTCTGCAGCAGACGGAGGTGTGCAGGAGGATGGGCGGAGGGACACAGGCCTGCAGCAGGGCAGCAGTGGGGAGCCCGAGCGCCTGCACCTGGAGATCACCGGGAGGCTAGTTCAGGACGAAGGTCTTCAGGCTCATCAAGTGAGAGCCAGGCCCAGCAGCTCAGGAGCTGGGAGGCTGAAGCAGGAAGATCACAGGTTCAAGCCCCGCCTGGGCAACTTAGCAATTTAGGGAGACTATGTCTCAGAATTTCTTTAAAAAAAGAAAAAAGGAATGGAGATATTGCTCAGTGCCAAGGTCCTGGGTTCAATCTCCAGTACTGAGGGGGAAGAAAGAAAAACATTAAATTAAGGTCTTGGGGCTGGAGGTAAGTGGTCAGAGAATCATGAATCAATGGAGCATCTGAAGTATAGAGAAGACAGAACTAGTGAGTTTCTGAGGCCTGGCGCCACCGTGAAGAGCCAGGGAGCCAGCCCAACCACGAGGGGGAAAGGACAGTGCCGACCCTTACAGCAGTGTGTGTGCAGAGAAACTGACAGTCTCCACGGGGCTGAGAGACGGGCCGATCGTCAGTGACGTTACCAAGCAGGGCTCAGCGGCAGCCATCGCGCTCTCCAGCTGCTCTTGACCCCGTGGCAGTGCTTCCGATTGTCCACTTACCAGGTACTTAGCGCGCCCTGGACAATCAGACCCAAGGCCTCTTGTTGCAAGAGTCTGGGGACACGAACAAGCGACCTCACTCCAGAGTCCTGGAGAGGAAAGAGCACTATGGGCGCACAACCAGCCGCGACCCCGGGGGAGGGCACTGGGGAAACCAGGGAGGGCGGCCCTGCTCAGCCCAGCCGGGCACACGTTCTGGAACCGCTGACGTGCAGCAGTAGCGCTCCGCGGCAGGGGCCAGGCCCTCAGGGCCAGGAGAGGCCGACCAACAGTCACCGAATAAAGGAGACCTGCGCTAAGGCACCAGGCATCCGGCAGAGGCATCATTTTTGTGATCTGGACAAAAAGATCCCTTGCCAGGCACAAGGAGATCTTACTGTCCCACTTACACAGATCCTGGACAGCCAGGGCCAGACCCTAGAGTCACTCGGATCTCGTCAACACAGCTGGAGCATGTGACCTCTCCTCACACAGGGATGGGTGCAGGGGCCTTCTCAGGGGCCGGCAATGATTCCTTCCTTTAATCAGCTGGTACTTACTGCAGGTGAGTTCAGTGTGTGATCACGCATTACACTGTACAGTTATCATCGGTACACAGGGTTGTTTTCTTCCTTTGTTACTAGGGACTGAACGTTGGGCCCATTTGTCACCTCTGATTTTGAGACAGGGTCTCGCCAAGTCATTAATTTGCTACAACTTGTGATCCTCCTGCCTCAGCGTCCTAGAGGGCTGGGATCAAGATTATGAACCTGAGCCAAGCATGGTGGCACACTGCCGGTTATCCCAGCCCTTGGGAGGCTGAGGCAGGACTGCCATGAGTTCCTCATGGGCTACATGGTCAGTACACAACAAGACCCCGTCTCAAAAAAGAAAAGATAGATTACAGGGCTGTGCCATGGGGCCTGGCTGTTTTCTATTATTAATTAAAAGAGGTTTTATTTTTAAAAGATCATTTATTAAATCTATTTTTTCTTCACTTCATTACCTAAGACAACTTGCTTTAATATTTTTAAAGGTCCAATTTAACTACAAAAAAGAATAGCTAAATCATACCGCAAACAGGTAACAAGAGACTAAGAAAACTGAAGTCAGCCCCAGCATCTGCCTCGATGCAGCAGGCCTCACCAACACAGAAAAAAGGCCTCTTCCTCCAGTAACACACACCACATCGGCCACGGAGAGCCAAATGGAACTGCTGGGCTCCCGGGGTGACCAAGGGTGCATTCTGGACACCACCAGGGAGCTGGGCGGCTCAGAGCCCAGTAACGAGACTAGCCAAAGACAGACAAGGACGTGGCCCAAGAGATCTGTTATACAAGATCACTACTGAAGCTGGGCATGTGAGGCATCTATAAATCCAGCCTGGGAGGCTGAGACAGGAGGATTTCAAGGTTGAGGCCAGACCAACTACACTTAAGCAACTTAGGCAGGCACTGTTTCAAAATATAAAGGGGAGGGAGATGGAGATTTAGCTCAGTGCAAAGGCCCTGGCTTAAAATTCGACCCCTAGTACGGCAAGAGAGAGGGGAGAGAACAGTTAATACAATGCATCATGTACATGAAAATGTGAAAATTGCTATTGAGGAAAGGGATAGGTGGATGACCTTGATTTAGCCACTCAACAAGGTATGCGTGTATCCAAACATCAGCCGGGCCTGTAATCCCAGCACTTTGGAAGGCTGAGGCAGGAGGAACACACGTTAGAACCCAGCCTGGGCAACTCGGTGACACCTTATCTCTATAATCTAAAACTGGGGTTCAACAGTTAAAGCGTGCTTCCCTAGCAAGCCCAAGGCCTGGGTTCAACTCCCCAGCACCACATAAGTGGGGGCTGGTGGCACACGCCTGTAATCCCGGCACTCAGGAGATGGAGATAGGAGGATCGCCATGAGATCGAGGTCAGCCTGGGCTCCACAGTGAGTTCAGGACCAGCTGGGCTACAGAGCGAGACCTTGTCTCTAAAAAAACGGCTGAGAATGTAGCTCAGTGTGAAGGCCCAGGGCTTGATTCCCAGTACAAAGAAAAAAAAACCCAGCATGTGTATCATAAATATTTACAATTTTTATAAGCCAATTAAATTCTTTCCAAACAAAACTGATAGAAGAGCCTGCTCCCAGAGGCAGGAGGATCATAAGCCCAGACTGGGCAATTTAACATCTTAGAGAGACTCTGCCTCAGAATCAAAACCAAAAACGAGTGGGTAATGTATCTCAAGACAAAGGTTCTACTTGGATCCTCTGCACAAAGCGGGGTTCACTCTTCCATCCTGAATCCATGAAGGGGCTGTATGAAGTACCAGGGCTGACTCCAAAGTGTGGCTCAGGGCTACAATATCAGTACTGGAAGGCTGAGGCAGGAGGATCACAAATTCAAGCCCACCCTGGGCAACTTAGCAACTTACTGAGACTATTTCAAAATAAAAAGGGGCTGGAGATGTAGGCTTGAGTTCAAGGCCAGTGTGGGCTACACAGCGATGCCTTGTCTAACAATAATAAATAAATAAATAAATAAATAAATTTGTTTATTTATATTTGCTTATATTCATTTGTACAAACTATAAGAATTCACTTCAAAAGAAATTAACACGAGATTTGATAGGAAATCAGTCTCTCTCTACACACACACAACGCATATAATACTTTTGCTGCTTAAGTCTGAAAATGATCAGTAAGTGACTTTCAAGCATAAAATAGTAAAATTAATATTTTGTGGAAAAGGTGGAACTGAAATATGATTCTAAGGGGAAAAGATGAAAATATCAGTATTTCTGACTCAAAGAGTCTTTCTCTGTTTGTTTTTCTGAGAAGATCTGCTCTGCAGTCTAGACTACTCTTGAGCTCCCTAGACAAGCCAGACTGGCCTCGAGCTCACAGCCTCCGCCACCCAAGGGCTGGGATTATAGGTGTGAGCCAGGGCCTTGTAATTGCTGGGTAAAAACTCTAACCATGAGTGTGGATCAGCCCAGAGTGTTTGGTTGTTGTTGTTAGGGTCTCGCTCTACAGACCAAGGTGGTCCTAAACCTGGCCCTGATTTCACAGCAATCTTCCTGCCTCAGACTCCCAAGTATCAGGATTATGCCATGTCCAGTTCATGTGGCATCGGGGAATCAAACCCAGAGCTTTACATTTGCTAGGCAAGAACTTTAACTGCTGAGTTATGCCTCCAGCCCCAAAAGTTTGTCTTTTTAAGGATGACAGTAGGTTAAATAAATTACCACAATATTTACAGCCTGCCAGATACATCTAAAAGAATATAATGTAACAACTGTTATACAATGGGTTAGGGATGTAGCTCAGTGGCAGAGCATCCCTAGGTTTGATTCTCAGTACTATCATTTATCAATAAGTTTCCCAAAAGTTTTTTTTTTTTGAGACAAAATCTCTCTTTATAGTCCAGGCTTGTCCTGAACCCACTATGTAGCCCAGGCTGGCCTTGAACTCACAGCCATCCTCCTGCTTCAGCTCCCAAGTGCTGGGATTACAGGGGTGCACCACCACGCCTTATGTGGTGCTGGGGAATCCAACTCAGGGCCTTGTGCTTGCTAGGCAAGCACTTTAACCACCCAGCTATTCCTTCAGCCCTCCAAAAGTTCTTAATGATAATGGATGCAAACACATTTTCGGACCACACCCCAAAGCCAACATGCTTACCACCTCAGCTGACAGCCGGCCCTCCACCAGTTTGCGAAGGCAAGGACCGCATCCACCCTCACTGTCCAAGTGAAAGCAGACCACTGGGGAGGGCAAACAGAGCACCTGTATTACAACAGGGCAAAAGGGCGACTGAAGGTCACCTTGGGGAGGGGACAACATGTCAGATCCGTCAGCACACTTTCCAGCTAGCTGCAGGCCTGGGCATAGCCCCTTAGTCACAGCACTACAGCAACACGTTCCAGCCCAGCGTGGGCAACTTAGTGCCTCAGCAGGACTGTGGCTGGGGACTTAACTCAGTATGAAGACCCTGGGCTGCACCCCGGTACCACTAAGAGGTAAAAACACATAACAGAGACACATGTATACCCATGTTCACGGCAGCACAGCTGACAATAGCTAAAATGTGGAAGACACCAAAATACCCACCAACAGACCAATGGATACACAAACTGTGGTATCTGTACACACAGGAATACTACCCATCTATAAAGTCAGATAGGTTGGAGGCTTTGGCACGGAAGCGGAGGCAACTTGAGACCATCATGCTTAGTAAAGTGAAATATCGAATGGTCTCTCTGATATGAGAAACCCACATCATAATTATTTCATAGAACTTATTGTGGGGAATAATGGGAACTGGAGGGAGAGGGAGGGAATGGAAGGGAAGAAAAGAGAGGGGGTAGAATTTGTAATTTTGCCACAATGTGTATATGAACTAAGTACTCAAGTTCAATGTAAACTTTATGTATTGCACTTACACATATCAATAAAATGGGGGAAAAACAGGACACTCAACTCCTCATGCCAGGCCAGTCCACGTGGTACTAGCCAAAAGCCAGGTGGCACAGGGAGAAAAGGTACTGTGGTTACTTGTCCTGAAAGGTACTGAACCCTAAAAGCATGGAGGTTCACAGAAATATTCTGACATTTTCTTGCAGTTTTACAGGAAGTAATTATGTTTTTTTTAAAAAAATAATCCCATGCTATGACAAAACAAACTGCTCTCTCCGTTGTTCAAAATTCTTAAAGCATACAGTGAGAGGACTGCTGCCCCACAGCAAAACACTGCCCCGAGAGGAAAGAAAACTGCTGCCTCAAAGCCCAGTGCTGGAGGGCTTGGCGAGCTCTTTGGTTTTCTTTTCTTTCTTTTGGTGAGGGGAGGAGTTATTTTTGTTTGCTTATTGTTTTTGGTCCTGGGGATCCGGCTCAGGACCTTCACACTGAGCTGTACCCCAGAACCTCTTTTATTTTTATCATTTATTTGAGAAAGGGTCTAGCTAAGTCACCCAGGCTGGGCTCAAACTTCCCATCCTCCTGCCTCAGCCTCCTAGGGCTAAGATTACAAGCCCCTGCGCTTGGCCCGGCTCTCCTGTATTCCTTTAGGTCATTGTATTTAATTGCCTATTCATGCTGCCTTTATAATTACAAATACTGCACCCAGCTTTTCTGTGTGAATTCTCCTTAGACGACTCTGGTGTGCCTGTGAACTAAAAACCAATAAATTTTTGTCAACTCTCACACCTTCCATCTCATGAAGAACTCTGTCTTTTCCTTTTTATGTTCATCTAAATTTTGCAGTCACTTCTTCATGTGGAAATATTCCATTTAAGTTTTGACTTGCTATAGCTATTTGCAGGACTGAAAGAACATTAATAAAACATTTACTTAGATCATCAAATTATCTGTTTAAAAGAGATCTGCAAATGTTTCCAGGGGTGAGCAAATTTGTTGCCAAAAACTAAGAATGCACCTCTAAACCACTTAAACACAAGCCACACAGATTTATAGAAACTGCTGGCCCATGTTACGATATTCCAAACAAAGATTACCAACTGGCTTAGAATATCCTATCAGAGTTTGGACTTGATTTTCAAAAACAAGTGACAGATGATAGGGGAAAATAAAATTATTCTAGCAGGTTTTTAACAAAAGCCACTGCATAATTGGGGGATGGGGACGTGGTGACATAGCAAGCACTACAAACGATGACTCTCCCTCTGCATCTTTCTACAGGTAACTTTTTTCAAATGACAGTCAAGTCAAGGTTTCAGTAACTAAACTCACACCTAACCACTCAGCTTCCTTATAATTAATATCACCAAGATCATCTAAGAGATAATTATGAAACCAGACTTTTTTTGAGACAGGGTCTCGCTCTGTAGCCCAGGCTGGTCCTGAACTCACTACAGAGCCTGGCCTGGCCTTGGACTCACGGCAATCCTCCTGCTTCAGCCTCCTGAGCGCTGGGATTACAAGCGTGCACCATCACACCCAGCTTATGTGGCACTGGGGAATTGAACTTAGTGCTTGAGCATTTTAACTGCGGACCATTCCTCCAGCCCCAAACCAGATTTTTTAAATAAAAGATTTCAAAAATAAAAATAAAGAAGGGTTAAGGATCTAGCTCAAAAGGTCCTAAATTCAATCCCCAAAGTCACAAAGATTTAAAAAAATGTATAAGAGAAGTCTAGGGAAACATAATTTACTAACCTAAATCAGAAACTTGATTAGCTTTAAAACTGTTAAATGTATTCTATCAGTAGTAAAGAATATTCCCACAAAGCAAACTCTAGCCCTGCCTGGTATGGTGGCACAGGCCTGTAATCCTAGCCACTTGGGAAGCTGAGGCAGAAGGGTCACAGGATTACTAGCTTCAGCTCAGGCTGGGCAACGTGGTGAATGAAACCCCTTATCAAAAAAGGGTGGCAGGGTCTGAAGGAATGGCTCAGCGATGCTAAGCGCTAAGTACCCAAGTTCGATTCCCCAGCACCACATAAGCTGGGAGAGGTGACGCACACCTGTGATCCCAGCACTCGAGAGGCTGAGACAGGAGGATTGCCCTGAGTCCACGGCCAGCCTGGGCTACACGAGAGCACGCACACATATCCCTAAGAAGTACACTCTCATACCCTTTTCATCGATATAAAACACTATGACACTCCGCCGAAAGATTTCAAACCTTGAAAAGTTCCAAAAGAACCACCGCCACCAGCGACAGCAGGGCAGGTGCCCGGCAGCCAGGCAGTGGTGCTTGCAGACATCACCTGTCTGCGTTCCAGGACCTCATCAATGCAGCTGGACAGGGAAATGGCCTCAAGCCCAACACTCAAGCTCCGAAAGCTGAACGAATGAAGCAAGGTGACCAACGGCAGGGTGAGGGACAGACACCGGACCCCAGCCATGACGCAGCGCAAGGACTCAAAGAACACGGCCTTGACGTAAGGCAGCCAGGCGACAGGAGCTGCCTGCGGGAGGACGCGAGATCAAGACACAGCCCGGCCTTGGGCCAGCCTGCAATCCCCTCACTCTGGGAAGCTGAGGCAGGAGGATCCAAATTCCACCCAGCCTGGTCAACTTAGTGACTTAGCAAGAGACCCTGTCTCAAAATCAGAAGTAGCCAGGCCTGGTGGCACAGGCCTACCATCAATCCCAGCACTCTGGAAGGCTGAGATAGGATTCAAATCTGAGACCAGCTAAAGCAGGCTAGCACGCCCTGTCTTAAAGTTAAAAAATAAATGAATAAAGGGAGGGGGTAGCCGGAGGAATAGCACAGCAGCTAGCAGGGCTAGCCCAGCAAAGGCAAGGCCCTGAGTTTGATTCCCAAGTACCACGTAAGCTGGGTATGATGGCATACACCTGTAATCCCAGTACTGGGGAGGCGGAGGTAGTAGGATTTCCATGAGTTTGAGGCCAGCCTGGCTACAAAGTGAGTTAGGGACCAGCCTGGACTGCAGAGTGAGACCCTGTCTCAAAAGGAAAAAAAATAAAATAAAATAAAAGCCTGGACTCAATTCCCAGCATCACACACACATAGATACCCAAATTAATTAACAAATCAATTAACTTAAGAATTAAAAAGGGAGCCTGGAAGGTAGCTCAGTGTGAACACCTGGGGCTCAAGCCTCCGGATCAATCAGTCAATCAAGACCCACTGCTGCTGCTGCTTTGTCCCACCAGGCACCCTGCTACGTTGGCACAGCCAACAGGAGGAGAGAATTGCAGGCAGAGCAGACAGCCTTGGACTTAGCCACATGCCAGGGCTGCAGGGACAGCTGAAACAAAGACTGCAAGAGGGAGAGGCGCGGGGTGGAGGGCAGCAGGGAGCGGGCCAGGTCACATCACCGCCAAGGCATTAATCCGGGGTGACGAAAACACACAGTCCCCACTCAGGAAAACGGATCCCCGGGCCAAAAAGACCCCGGGTTGCGGGAGTGCGAGGTGTGGAAGGAGCCACGTGGCCGGCCGCGCGGCGGCACAGGGCGGGGAGAGCCAAGGTGACAGGAAGGCAGAGCGCTGAGGCGCTCCAAAGGCAGCTGCTGACTCACAGTCAGGCTGAGCCCAGCTACAGTCGCACCGCGGCGCTCTGAGAGAACTGCAGTTCCCTCCCCAGCCGTGTTACTCAGAGCGAACCATCTCCCCTAACAATACCTGCACAGAGAGGTCACTGCACACAGAGAAGCTCACAACGGACACGGACTTGGAAAAGGAAGACGTGGTGGACCCTAATCACAGCGCCATCACATCAAATGTTCTCCCAACTCCATCCTCCTCCTCACGTCACCCACCAACCGGGAAGACACCTGCCTGGCTACCTTCAAAGGGAAGATAACTGAATTCTCTAAAAAGAAACTGGCCTCTGAGAAAACAGATTAAACAGTTTCCAAGCAGTGAGGCAGAAGCCAGACATTCCTTCCAGCTTACTTCCATTCTGATCTCTCCTCACCTCAAATACTTCAGGCGCATCTGAGGATTCTCTTAGAAGACACTAAACTTGTAGAGAAAGTCGTCAACAAACAAGACACTGATCAGGCCTAGCGGTGCAGGCCTGCAACCCCAGGCATCCAGGAAGGAGGCTGAGGCAGGAAAGCTGCACATCTGAGCTCAGCCTGGGCAACCTAGCAACTTAGTGAGATCCTTCTCATATAAATAATAAAATAGCCGGGGGCGTAGCTTAACGCGGAGGTCTGGTATGGAATTAGCAGTACTAGGAAAGAAAGAAAGGAAAAGAAAGAAAGAAAGAAAAACGGGCACAGTGCAGCACAAAACGTGGTAACTCTATGGAAGAGGAAAGAAACATCATTCTAATGAAGAAAAACAGTTAACAGGCTCCCTGGAGGAAGCAGTATCAGAGCAGAGTCCTAAGAGTTAAGGCCAATTAAGACAGAGGACCCAGAGCAGAAGTGTCCACAAAGGTGGGGTTTTGGGTTATTTGGTTTGGTTTCTGTGATCCTGGGATTGGAATCCAGGGCCTTCATACCATGCTACACCTCCAGCCTGTTTCTTGGTTTTCATTTCAAGCCAGGATCTCCCTAAATTGCCCAGGCTGGGCTCTATTAAGGCAGTTTCCACAGTATGTCTTAAGCCGAGCACAGGTGGACACGCTTGTAATTCCAGCAAAGGCTGAGGCAGGAGACTCACAACCTCAAGGCCAGCTCGGGTTACACAGCTGAGTTCAGGGCCATCCTGTATCTTGGGACCAGAGAGCAAGGCCCTGTCTCAAAAACTCAACAACCAAAAGTATTATATGTATGTTTGGCTGTGTACAAAAATAAACAGCCCTGGGGCTGGAGGAATGGCTCAGCGGTTAAAGCGCTTGCCTTAAGTGCTAAGTACTCAAGTTTGATTCCCCAGCACCATATAAACTGGGCATGGTGGTGCACGCCTGTAATCCCAGCCCTCGGGAAGCTGAGACAGGAAGATAGGAGGGATTGCTGTGAGTCCAAGGCCATCCACAGTGAGGTCAGGACCAGCCTGGGCCAGGAGCAAGGCTGTGTCACACAAACACACACACACACACAGAGAGAGAGCGAGAGCGAGAGCGAGAGCGAGAGAGAGAGAGAGAGAGAGAGAGAGAGAGAGAAATAGAAAACAACAGTCAAGATCTGCAGTACAGGGGAACAGTACAAAACACAATATGCTTTTCCACTTCCTTCAGGTTAAGTTCCGGTGAGCCCAACATTCACCTGGAGCTATTTCTGAGTGGCCACGCTACAGGCCAGCAGTGGGATCTTCACTGCTGCCCACGCCTGGCTCAGCCCTTAAGGCACCACGGGGACTGAGCAGCCCTGGTGTGGACCTTCTTCTGCCACTATCTACATGGTGGGAATATATTATTACAGAGTTGCTGGAGGAACAGCACAGGGCTGCAGCCTTGCCTAACAAGCGCAAGGCCCTCCCCAGCACCACATTCAGTCAGACAGGGTAGGACACGCCTGTAATCCCAGCACTTGGAAGGCTGAGGCAGGAGGACTGCCATGAGTTTGACACCAGCTTAGACTACAGACGGAATTCAGGACACCAGCCTGGACTATAGAGTGAGACTCTGTCTCTAAATAAATAAATAAATACACTTCTCTGAGAACATTCTTTAAAAAAAAAAAAAGGTGGTCTCCCATCCCATACCTTACCTGAAGACTTAAAACTTACAATGAGGGCCAGAGGAATGACCCAGTGGTTAAAGTGCTCGCCTAGCAAGCCCAACATCCTAAATTGATTGTCCATCACCACATATGCTGGGCATAGCGGCGCACGCCCATAATCCCAGCACTCCAGAGGCTGAGGCAGGAAGATTGCCCTGAGTCCAAGGCCAGCCTGGGCTACACAGCAAGACCCTATCTCAATAAATAGATAAAGATAGAGTAGCTGGAGATATAGCTCAATATGAAGGCCCTGAGTTCAGTTCTCAGTACAGGAAAAAGGGGAGGCTAAGAGTTATTTCACTTTTTAGGATCCATTTTCACCACCGTGGTGACTAAATTATTTAATGACTGCCTCCAAATGCCCCAGTCATTGTCTGCCTTCCCCACTAGGCGGACTGGACTTCAAAGGTTGACTCGAATCCCCAGTCGTAGGCCCGGCATCACGCTTGGAGCACAGCCAGGCACAGAAAAAGACCCCGGCGACAGGGATCCAGCAAACAGGAAGGCAGGAATGTTTCTAAGAAAGCAGAGAAAGCTTCCTGAAAGAACTGGCATCCTGGTTTCGCTTTGAATGGTTTAAAGTACTAGCAAAGGATACATGTTAAAACTTAACGACTGAAAAAGAAAAAGACGCAGAACACAAATTTCAGAGACCTAACAGGAGCAGATTCCCAGCCCAGACGCCCGGGAAGAGGTGGACTAAGCGCCTGCGGCCGCGTTTAAAGCCCTGGCGCCAAAGCCGCGTGGACTGGAGGGAGAAAGCGGCGAGCGCAATGGAGGCGGGCCGGCAGGAGGCGGCGCGGCGGGCGGGCGGGCAAGCCTCGGGGCTCGCGTCTCACGGCGCCAGCACCTTCCTGCTCCGCAGCACTGCGGGCCGGACGGAGGCCCGGGGAGCTGGGCGCGGGGACGAGCGGGGGCGAGGGCCACGTCCCGCCGGCGGCGAGGGCGCGGGCCCCAGCCTCCTCCACCTGCGACGGCGCCCGCTTCGCTACTACAACAAAGCCGCCCGCCCAGGGGCGTGGGGCACGGCGACCTCCTCCTCGGGCCCGCCCGGGCGCTGCCCGGCGCCACGGAACAGCCCGCCAGCACAACTTTCTCGCAGGAGCCAACCATATTTCCTCTTTGAACCGTAGAATTAAAAAAAAAAAAAAAAAGCCCGACTACCGAGTCGCGGATGTCACGGTACTTGCCGGGGTTCATTTCCTTTTCACTCCAGGCCCCGCGATCCTCTCGGGGAGGGGTCCCCTTCCCCGGGACACCGCCTTGCGCGTTCGCGCCACACGCGCTGCCCCCGCGGCCCGGCGTCCCCGGCTCGCTCCGCCCTTGGCACCGCGGGGCAGGCAGCTCGGGGGAGGGGCACGGGGACCCACGGGGAGCGCCAGGGGAGCCCACAGAAAGCCCTGTCCTCCGACATGGGACCCGCCAACAATAAGCGTCTGCTCCGCGCCCCTCCCCCACAGGACCCCGGCCCCGAGTCGCAGCCGCGCGCCCCAGTCCGGGGCCGACCCGTCCACAGCCACGTGTCCTCCCACCCCCCGCCGCCGCGACGGGTCCCGCTCCGCGAGGCCCGGACGCAGGCGCGCGGGCCACGCGGTAGCCATGGCCGGTGATCCGGAGCGCGCCGCCGCGGGGCCCGGGGCCGGGAGGGGAGCGCGCCCCGCCGCACCTTGCCGCTGGCGGTGCCCCCGCTGACGCCGATGAGGAAGGGCTCGCCGTTGGGCTGCTGGTGGTCCTGCAGGGTCTGCTCGCTGTCCCCGGCCATGGCTCGCGGGTCCCCCGCGCGATCAGCCGCCCGCTCGCCGCCCGCACTCGCGCCGGGCCTCCGCCGCTCGCCCAGCCGGGGTGGAGTGGCTGCTCCCGGAGCGGCCCGGAGCCTTCCTCTGCCCGCAGCGGCGGCGGGGTTTACATCCCAGGCAGAGGTCAGCCTGATGCTGCTGCTCCAATCCGCGCGGGCAGCGCGCTGCGATTCGCCGAGGCGGAGGCGGCCGGGCGTCTCGCCCCAGCCCCGCCCCTCCCGGGCCCGCCGGGCGCCACCGCCGCCCAAGGTCCCGGGGAGAGGTGTGATCAGGATCACGAGCCCCCGGCCCCGCCCGCCCAGCCTCCCGGTTAACCCTTCCCGGACGCCCTCCTGCGGACCCCAGGGGAAGGAAAAAAAACAACAACAAGAAGAAAGAAAAAGAAAAAACAGGCCTGTCCGTAATTTGGATGTGGAACAGTGCCATCTATTTCAGAAGGGAAAAGCGAGAATGGACTGGTAGCAGCTCTAGTCGTGAAGTCCCTGGTTGGAGAAGCAAAATTGGAACAATCAGGGACGATTAATACGAGGAAAGAGTTAAGACTGTATACCCTCTATCCAGGCTAAAAACTTGTGTTTCCAGAAAATGAGATATCCCCCTCTCCCCAAAACAGTGTGCCGGCCACTGGCTTTAGATAATTCCTGTCTTGGAAACCCCCAGGAACCATTCCTATTAGCAGGCCTACCCTTTCGGTGACTCCTAAGCAGGGTGACTTAAGGGCTCTTTTTTCTTTCTTTTATTTCTCTCTCTCTCTCTCTCTCTCTCTCTTTCTCTCTCTCTCTCTCTCTCTCTCTCGGTACTAGGAATGAAGCTCAGGGCCTTCACACTGAGCTATAACCTCAGACTGTCTTGGGGGGAAGGGAGAGTATTTTGGAAAGGACAGAGGGGATGAAAGCTTAGGCTCACCGGAAGGTGCTTCTGAAAGGGTTGAATTTTATCTTTGATTTTTGAGACAGGATCTCTCTAAGTCACTGAATTGCCCAGGCTGAGCTCAAGTGACACCCTCCTGCCTTGGCCTCCCGGAGTGCTGAGATTACGATCCTGTGCCTTCCTGCCTGGCTTGAGGGTTGTTTTTGTCTTTGAGACAGGGTCCCACTCTGTTGTCTAGGCTGGACCTGAACTCACTGCGTAGTCCTGGCTGGCCTTCAACACAAGGCAGTCTTGAGAGTTGCTTTGTTTTGTTTTGTTTTGCCTCAAACCTCAGTATCTCAAATCCCAAATACTGAGATTCTGTGGAGTTACTGTTTGTGAAGACATTAAAATAACAGAGTCAGGCCTGAGGCACCATTCAGTGGTTAGAGTGTTTGCCTCGTCTGTCAGGAGACTTTTCCAAATGCCTTATCATTTCTATAGCTTCGGGAAAAAAAGTTATAGAAGTGATCGCCCCCCCCACCCCCCGTAGTTCAATCTGATCCTTAACTCACTATGTAGTCCAAGCTGGCCTCAAAACTCATGGCAATCCTCCTGCCTCAGCATCCCAAGTGCTGGGATTAAAGACCTGTGCCACCACATCCAGTTTATGTGGGTGCTGGGGAATGGAACTCAGGGCCCTGAGCTTGCTAGGCAAACACTGTAACCACTCTTATCCCCCCAGTCTTTATATATATATATATATATGCAAGGAGGGTGCTTTTATTATGAAAAATCAGAGGGGTAAGGGCTTCTGCAAACTGAAAGAGGCCCCCAAAGGGGTCGCCCTCCAGAACATTTTATCATACAGATTTTCAGAGCTGAAGGATATTTATAGTAAGCACAATATGCTTATCACCTAGATTCTTCCATAGGCATGTTACTAAATCTGTTTTTATCACATAACGATTCATCTTTCCATACCTCTGTATATTGAGATATTTTATCAGTTATTTATTTCTCTTTGTTTTGTTAATGTTTGTTTCTTTGTACTGGAGATTAGAGATTGAACCAAAGACCTTAGCCCTGATCTACATTCCTAACTCCGTGTGTGTGTGTGTGTGTGTGTGTGTGTGTGTGTGTGGGCGCGCACACATGTGTCACTGGGAATCCACCTCAAGAACTTGCCATCCTCTTGCTTCAGCCTCCCAAAGGGCTGGGATCAAAGGCATGCACCACCGGTTCCAGCTCTTGCCCTCCTTTGTAAAAATTACTATACCCTGAACACTTAGAGCAGTTCCTGGTGTAGGGCCTCAGGAATTACTTTCATCTTGAAAGGAAAGTGGTCTGCCTTTGATTATAATTGAGTGGTTGTGGGGCTGGAGGAATAACACAGTGGATAAAGTGCTTGCCCGGCAAGCTCAAGGCCCTGAGTTTGGTTCCTCAGCACCACAAAAAGCTGGGCATGGTGGCTCACACCGGTAATCTCAGCACTTGGGGAGGCTGAGGCAGGGGGATTGCCATGAGTCCAAGACTAGCCTAGACTGCAGAGCAAGACCCAGTAGTTAAGAGTCTTACCACTTTTAGAATGCTTACTACTTTTTAAATTCAGGGTTACCACTTTTTAGAATGTTTTGTTTTCCTGGCTGCTATAATTTGGGTACGGCTTCCTCCCACCAAAACCCATGCTGAAATTTTTTAAGTGTTAAGAAGCCTTGGCGGGGCTAGGGGCTGGGCTCAGCTATTAAAGTGCCTGCCCAGCAAGTGCAAGGCCCTGGGTTCAATTCCCCACTACCACGTAAGTCAGGAGTGGGGCACACACCTTTTATTTCAGCATTCCAGAGGCCAAGGCAGGAGGATTGCTTTGAGTTCAACTCTAGATGGGTTACATTCATAGTTAGTCGAGGACCAACCTAGCAAGCACAAGGTCCTGAGTCCGATTCCCCAGCATCACACAAACCAGGCATAATGGCCCATACACTCAGAAAGCTGAGCCAGACTGATTGCGGTGGGTTTGAGGCCAGCCTGCCCAACACAGTGAATCTAAGACCAGCCTAGACTACAGAGCAAAACTCTGTCTCAAAAAAATGTCTTGTGACCTTTAAGAAGAAGGGAGTTATCAGGAGCTAGGGGTATAGGCTCAGTGAGTAGAGTGCTTGCCTAGGAAGTACAAGCAAGGATTCCTCAGCTCCACATAAGCCGGGCACAGTGGCTGACGCCTGTAATCCCAACACTCAGGAGGCTGAGGCAGGAGAATTCCTGTGAGTATGGGACCAGCCTGAACTGCATAGTGAGACTCCCCCAAAAAAGGAGGTACTTACACCAGGGGATTCCACTCTTACCAAGAGTAAGATTGTTACCTCAAGTACGTTTGTTTCCTGAAGTTTGGGGTCTTTGTTCTTTTATGGTTTGTTTGGTCTGGTCTAGTTTGGTTTGGTCTGGTCTGGCTTGGTCTGGTCTGCAATGCTGGGGATGGAACCCAAAGCCTTCTCACTGCTATTTTCCCAGCTAATTTTGTTTGTTTGTTTACTTTTTGAAACAGGGTCTCCTTTCAGTCTGTAGCCCTGGCTGGTCCTGAACTCACTGGGAGCTATCCGCCTGCCTCAGCCTCACAAGTGCTGGGATTACAGACTTGAATTACCACACCCAGCTTTATGTGGTACTGGGAATTGAATTCAGGGCCTTGTGCTTGCAAGGCAAGCACTTTAACTGCTGTGCCATTCCTCCAACATATATATAGGTTTTTTTTAAATTTCAAGACAAGATTTCAATGAAATGCCCAGGCTGGGCTCAAACTTGCAATCATCCTACCTCAGTCCTCCAGAGTACTGGACTTGCAGGCCTATGCCACCAGACCTGGCTCAAGTTTGGGTTATTTTACAAAGTGGATTTTTTAGGCCAGAGCACTTACCTACCATGCCCAAGGCCCTGAGCTCAATTCCTCAGCACCACATAAGCTGGGCATGGTGGCGCACACCTATAATCCCAGCAATCAAGAGGCTGAGACAGGAGGATTGCTGTGAGTTTGAGGCCAGCCTGGACTCCATGGTGAGCTCAAGGTCAGTTTGGGCTACACAGAGTAACACCTTGTCTCAAATAAATAAATAATAATAAAGTGAATTTTTTAATGGTCCTCTCTGATTTCCTTTGTCCGTGTACACTGAGCTACAGTCTCATCCCAGTTTTTTGGTTTTTGATTCTGAGACAGGGTCTTGCTAAGTTATCTGCTCTTGAACTCATAATCCTCCTGCCTCAGCCTCCTAGAGTGCTGGGGTTATAGGCTTGTAGCCACCAGGTTTTACTTCTTTGTCCTTCCATTTATTTATTTATTTATTTAGAGACAGGATCTCCCTCTGTAGTACAGGCTGATCCTGAAATCACTGTATAGTCCAGGGCAGCCCCGAACACATGGCAAGCCTGCTGCCTCAGGCTCTCGAGTGCTGGCATCACAGACATGCCACCACCACGTCTGGCATGCTGGGGAATCGAGCTCTGGGCTTTGTGCTTGCTAAGCAACTGCTCTAGCTGCTGAGCTACCCTACTCCCAGCTTCCTCCTGTGGCATTTCCCAGTAACTCTACTGCTGATCCCGGTGTGTCTGTTACTTAGTTGAACTTACTCATTACCTGAGCTAGTTCACTACACTTCTCTGCACGCCCCCCCCCCCAATTTTATTCATACGTGTATATAAGACACATAATGTTTACATTGAACTTGGGTATTTTGTGTACATATTTATGTGACAACATTACAAGCCTTTCCCTTTCCCACACCTTCCCCTCTCCTCTGCACCTTATTTAACATGTATTCATTCGTGCATGAATTAATTTCCTAAAAGTTCTAAAAGAATTCAAAAGCTTTCTACTTTTTTATTATTTATTTTTGAGGCATTTGTTCTTTTTCTGTCATCCAGGCTGATCCTGAACTCACTATGTACCCCAGGCTGGCCTCGGACTCACTCATGGCATTCGTCCTGCCTCAGTCTCCCAAGTGCTGGGAAATTGATCACATGGCTCTGTGCTTGCTAGGCAAGTGCTTTAACCACTGTGCCATTCTTCCAGACCTATTTTCTTTTTCTTGAGAGTGGGTCTCACTCTGTAGTCCAGACTAGTCTTGAATTTACTATGTAACCCAGGCTGGCCTCGAACTCACTGCAATCCTCCTGCCTCTGCCTCTCCAGTGTAGGATTATAGGCATGTGCCAACATGCCTGACTTATGCGGAATCGAGCCCAGGGCCTCACACGTGCTGGGTAAGCGCTCCAACCTCTGTGCTGGTCTTCCAGCCCCAAAAGCTTCGTCTGTGAAGGGAAGGCCTCCCTAGCAGTGCACTGTGCCTGCCTCACCTTGCATGTCTCCCTGCCCTGCTCTGCCCTGGCTGGCGGTCACTGACAGAAGTTACTCATTATCTGTTTAAATTATTAAGAACCCTCTCAAGGAGGACTTTCTCATCTCTGCTCTCCACAAAGCAAGGCAAGCTTCCTGGACAATTCCCTGTGCGGCGTCACCCTCTCTTGGGAGCCTGGTCACCAAATCCCATAGCTAGAGATGTTCAAATCATGTTTGAGCCTACAATAGCAATTACGCTGCTGATTCTGAATTAAGTGATTTCCACCTGTCCTCCTCCCTGCCCTAGCCTTGAAAGAAATATCAAATTTTTAAAATAAAACTCGAGAGTGAGAGCAGATTTGAGGACCTCCTTGGCTTGGTATGGGCAATCACTCGGGGAAGTTCGGGCCTAACTGACCCTAGGGGATGAGGTGCAGCTGTCCTGCACACATGGCACTGCCCTGCCGGTCCTGTCTGCTGCCTCCCCCCTCAGGTAGCCCTGGTCCTGAGCAGGTAAGGAACGCTCCCTCTTCCTTCTCATTCAAACACCCTACTTCTGGATGCTTCATGCATAACAGCCAGTGCTATCTGTTTACCTCATTCTGACGGAAGAATAGCAAACCCTTTTTATTTTTCCTTAGGCCCAGGAGATTGAAGCCAGGGCCTTTGTTCTGAGCTATACATCCCCAGCCCGTTTTTACTGTTTATTCGAGACCGGGTAGAAGTCGCTAAGGTGCCTGGCTGGGCTCAATCTCCCGGCCGTCCTGCCCCAGCCTGAGTGCTGGGACTGCAGGCCTGCACCGCCAGTCCTGGCTTCCTTCCGCATTGTGCCTTCACTCAAGGTGGTTCCCCAGTGGCTCTGTCTGACAGGCTGTGTATGCTGCTTTGTTTTCTGTTTTTTTAAGACAGGATCTCACTCTGTCCTCCTCACCATGTGCCCCAGGCTGGCCTTGAACTCACAGCAACCCTCCTGCTGCACCTCCCAGGTGCTGGGACTGCGGGCATGTGCCTCCACGCCCAGCATATGGGGATGAACTCAGAGCCTTGCGCTTGCTGGGCAGCCCCAGTAAGCACTGTTCTGAAGGCGTGTCCCTGCGACGCGGGGGCTCTTTCATCAGTCACCTTGGGGGCACGCACAGGCAGCCGAATGCAGTGTGGTGTCAGACTGTGGCCTCGCCAGCAGGGGCGAGTTGCGTCCTCGGGGGTGGCACCCAGCCACCTGTGCTGTCTTGTAGGCTTTCCAGGTGGGTCCAGGGCCCAATTTTTTTTTTTTTCTTTTTTTGAAACAGTTTCTTACTATGTAGTTCCGGCTGGCCATTAACTCACAATCCTCTTGCCTCAGCCTCCCAGGTGCTGAGATTATAGGTGTTTGCTACCATGCCCAGTTACAAACACCCTTAAACATGTTTCTTGGCACATTTGCCTTTATTAGATCAAAGGTTATGCATATTTTTAAGGTTCTTCTTATGTTTTAAGGTTTTCAAAAATTTTAAGAGCCAGGCGTGGCAGACCACACCTGTAATCCCAGAACTCTGGAGGGAGATGGCAGAAAGACTGCAAGTTAGAGCCCAGCCTAGGAAAGTTAGCAACTGAACAAGAACATGATGCAAAATAAAAATTTAAAAGAGAGAGATGAGACAACCCTCTTTCAGGTCCCCTTCTGAGTAGCAGAAGCTCTTGTTCCCATCTTTACTTCTCCTAAGTATCTTCTCTACACCTTGAGGGCAGGGAGATGAGGATGTTAATTATGGTGGGGTCTTATAGAATTCCACGTTTTTAGGGGTACATAGTATTGGAAATGGAGAAGACCTTAAAAATGGTTATCCTAAACCAGCCCCAGTGATGCACGTCTGTGATCCTAGCATTCTGGAGCCTGAGGCAGGAGGAGCACAGTATCTATGGCAGCCTGGACAACTTGGAGAAACCTTGTCTCAGAACAAACACTAAAATGCGCTGGGGCGGAGCCGAACGTGACGGCCTTGTGTTCAATCCTCAATATAAAAAAAAGTTCTTTCTAATTAAGTTATTTTAAGAAGTCATTTGTGAACTGAATTTTTATAAGTAGATACTTATTTCTGGTGTACTTACACAAATAATATGAGAGGAAACATTTTGCTTTAATTTACTAATTTTAAAAACATGTGGGTGTGGGGGGCTAGAGGTGTAACTCATTAATTAGATCGCTCATCTAGAAGCCCAAGGCCCTGGGTTTGATCCCCCAGCACTACATAATGCCTGGGTATGGCGGTGTACACCCTTAATCCCAGGACTCAGGAGGCTGTGGCGGGAGGATTGCCATGAATTCGAGGTCAGCCTGGGCTACAGAGTGAGTTCAGGACCAGCCTGAACTACAGAGTAAGACTGTCTCAAAAAACAAAGCGAAACAAAACAGAATAGTGAAACTATGGACGTGGGACTACTTTTAGTGGGATGCTCTGTTAAACTCTAGAATGCACACAGAACATCATGCAGTTTTCCTGTTATCTGAGGCATTCATTGGCTTATATTAGGAAAAAAAAACCTGCAGACAGAAGACTCAGGAGTGGAAAGAAGACACCGTCCGTGTTCCCAGGAGAAGAAAGGGGCAGCACGAGGCGTTGATTTTATTTATTCATTCATTGAGTGGTACAAGAGACCAGGGCCTTCGCATTGAGCTACACCCTCAGCCCTTTTTATCTTTGATGTCAAGGCAGGGTTTCTCCAAGTGGCTAAGAGCTGCTCGGGATGAGCTTGCCCTTGTCTGGCCTCTGCACGCCATTGGCCTAGCACCATTTTCAGTTTCAGTAGGTTGTGAAGAGAAGCAGGCCTGTGTCACAGCATTGAAAACAGATGTAAGGGGCTGCAGCACAGCCTGGATTACGGGACCAGGCCCTGTCTCAGAAAAAAAAGGGGGGGGGTAGAAAATAAAAAGATAACTTACATGATTGTCTATGGAAAGCCTGAAATTCTGAGCTCTCTCCCAAGTACTCTGAAGGACATTAGTCAGCATTCTTTAATTAGAATCAATGGAGAGTCAAAACTCAGGGCCTTGGGCATGCTGTACAAGCTCTTTACCACTGAGCTATGCCCCCAGCCCCTAAATTGGCAAATTTTGTGTGTTTACTTCTATAAAAAAAGAAAAAAAATTAATGACCATGTATAAAAGTTAATTTCTGGGATCTCAAAAAACCTGTCAGTTAGGCATGGTTGCATAGACCTGTAATCCCAAGAATTTGGGAGGCTGAGACAGAAGGATGGCAAGTTCAAGTCCATCTCAAGTCAAAAATAGGGGCATGGGGCTGGGGGCATAGCTCAGAGAATAGTGTTTGTCTAATCACAAGGCCATGAGTTTGATTCCCCAGCACCACATAAACAGGGTGTGGCGGTGCATCTGTAATCCCAGCACTCAAGAGGCAGAGGCAGAAAGGTTGCTGTGTATTTGAGGCCAGCCTGTGTTATACTGAAAAAACTTAAATACCAGACCAAGAGGCTGGAGGAATGGTTCAGTGGTTAAAGCGCTTGTCTAGCAAGCACAAAGACAAGTGCTAAATACCCTAGTTCGATTCCCCAGCACCACAAGGGTGTAGTGGCACATGACTGTAATCTCAGCACTCGGAAGGCTGAGACCCGAGAATTGTTGTGAGTCCAAGGCTAGCTTGGGCTCCATAGTGAGTTCAGGGCCAGCCGGGGCTACAGAACGAGACCCTGTCTTGAATACATACATACATACATACATACATACATACATACCAGACCAGGGAGTTTGATGTGGGGGCTGAAGCTGCAGTTCTGTGGTATTTGGTGTGCTTAACATGAGCAAGACTCTAGGTCCAGCCCCATCACACACACACACACACACACACACAGAAGAGCTTAGCTTTAATTTTCTAGGTCTTGAAGGCCACCGGAGCTTATTTAATTGTTTTCTTCTCAGTGCCAGGCAGTGAGCACTGCATGCTGACCTCCGTGCTAGGCAAGTGCTCTACTACTGAGCTGTGCACCGAGCTCCGCAGTTTACTCCGAAAACAGACCATGGAGTGTGTGTGGGCTAAAGATGGGGAAAGCTTTTAGAAACTGATTAATGTAAGAAAACTTGGGTGAGGGCTGGGGGAGTCGCTCAGCAGTTACGGCACTTACCTAGCATGTGCAAGACTCTGGCTTCCCCTGCCAGCACTACGTAAAAATTATCCAGGCCTGTAATCCTAGCACATGGGAAGATGAGGCAGGAAGACTGTCATGGCTCAAGGCCAGCTTGGCCTAGTAGTGGGTTCAGGATCAGCCTCGACTACAGAGTGAGGTCCTGTCTCCAAAAAAATAAAAAAAGAAAAAAAGAAAGAAAGAAAGAGAAAAGAAAGAAAGAATAAGAAAAGAAAGGAAGAGAAAGAAAACAAAATCTAGATGAATATCTACAGAAAGCTTAAAGTTCTCTGCTCTCTCCCACGTAACATGAAGGACATTAGTCAATGTTCCTTAATTTGAATAAATATCTTCTTATCTTCTCCTGGGTAAATATGGATTTGGGATGTGTAATTAAGTTTGATTAAAACAAAGCCTTAAAAAATAGTCAATGCAGATATTAATAGTAGATCGTTATAGGTAAGGACCATAGGTGCTCACATATTATTAGTGGGAGGTTAAATTGATTTAAACTTTTTTGTATTATTTACTTTTTAAAAATTTTTACTTATTTATTTGTTTATTGGAGACAGGGTCTCACTCTGTAGCCCAGGCTGGTCCTGAACTCTCTGGTGTAGCCTAGCCTGGCCTTGAACACATGGCAATCCTCCTGCCTCAGCCTTGTGAATGCTAGGATTGCAGGTACGCACCACCACACCCAGCTTTTTGTGGTAGTGGGTAATTGAACTCAGGGCCCTGCACTTGCAAGGCCTGTACTTTAACTGCTGTGCCATTCCTCCAGCCCCTGTTTCATCTATTTTTGAGACAGGGCCTCACTCCATAGTCTGGACTGGTCCTGAATTTATTACGGAGCCCAGGCTGGCTTCATAGTCACAATCCTTCTGCCTCAGCCTCCAAGTTACAGGAATGAGAGATTTATTTTTGATTTGGTGTCAGAGGTTTCAGTCCACAGTTTCCCGGCTCCATTGCTTTAGGTGGTGGTGAGAAAAACCACTCATCTCACAGCAGCCAGGAAGCAAAGTCAGAAAGAGTAGCAGGGAAGGGGCCGGGACCAGACACATTCCCGAGTCCCTGCCTTGAGAGCCCACTCCTCCGTCCTGCTCCGTCTCCACTCAACTATGAACTCAACAGTGGGTGACTCATTCTGAGATCAGCACCCTTATAATGCAGTCAGCTCTGTAGCAGTCTCTACACACAACCAAATGGATAACTGTCAGTCATAGCTGGCATTCTTTCCGACCTCATTTTTGGGGACACTGTCTCACTATGGAGCCCAGGCCAGCCCTGAACTCACTATGGAGCCCAGGCCAGCCCTGAACTCACAGCCATCCTCTTGCCTTAGGCTCCTGAGTGCCCTGGGACATTTTATTTGAGGCAGAGTCTCAAAATGAGACAAAACAAATTCAGTCCCCAACACTGGAAAAAAAAAAAAGAATAATAGCAAACTCATGATAAAGCAACAAGTCACAGAAATGAACAGTGTGACCTAAGGTCAAACAGAAAAACAAATTATACGAAGAACAACATGGGAATTACTTAAGAAAAACTATAATCGTTAAATTTTATTTATTTATTATTTATTTTTTGACACAGGGTCTCACTCTGTAGCCCAGGCCAGTCCTGAACTCACTGGTGTAGTCCAGATTGGCCTTGGACTCATGGTAATCCTCCTGCCTCAGCTGTCTGAGAACTGGGATTACAGGCATGAACCACCATGCCCGGTTTATGTGATTCTGGGGACTTGAACTCGGGTACTTAACCCTTGACTTAGTGCTTGCTAGGCAAGTTCTTTAACCACTGAGCCATTCCCCCAGCCCCCTCCAGCCCTAATTTTTGATTTTAATTCCACTTTTATTTCTCTGGAACTGCTTTTTTTTTTTTCTGAGGCAGAGTCATGCTAGTCCAGGCTGGTCCTAAATTCTGGTGTAGCCCAAGCTGACCTGGCAATCTTCCTGCCCTGAATAGCTGGCAATCTTCCTGCCTCAGCCTACCAAGCGCTGGGATGACAGGCATGTGCAACGATGCCCAGTTTATGTGGTGCTGAGGAGTCAAATTCAGGGCCTTGCATTTGTTAGACAAGCACTTTAACCCCTCAGTTATGCGCTCAGCCCCACAGTGTTTAAAATTCCTCATGGTTAAGTAAAACTGATACTCTCCACCCATCTACCACATTTCTCCAAAGGGTTCCAGGACCCTCTGACTGATCTGCCACTTTTGCCAGGGAGATTTCAGTCCTCATTCTACAGCATCATCTGTAGCTGAAAGTCACAGAAATATTCTGAAATTTGATGGGAACCATACATAAATAAAGTTTCTTTTTTTTTTTTTAAACTGCAGTACTGGGGATTGAACCCTGTAGCCAAACGTGTTTCTTAAAAAAAAAAAAAAAAAAGATCCTGGTAGCCTTATATAAGATAGATCATTTGGGAGAGAGCCTGCGTGAGGAGAAGCAGCACTGGGATGCAGTTTATAGTGAGGAAGCCCTGACACAAGTAAATGGTACCAGCACATACTGAGAAGGTCCCAGGCCTGGTGGTGTAGGCCTGTCATCCCTGCCCTCTGGGAGGCTGAGGCAGGAGGACTGCAAGTTTGGGCTCAGCCTGGGCAACTGAGGGACTTTGCAAGACCCTGACCCAAAGATCAAAAATAAAAATGGGCTAGGAACGAGCTGAGTGTGAAGGCCTGGGCCAGATCACAGTACCACGAAGAGGAAGCGAGGAGGCAGACACGAAGAGCACACCCATGATTTGAAGGTGTTTACCACAGGCTTTTCTAGGTCTTACGTGACATGAACTATATTCAATTCTCTTCAAAGAAAAGAATACATAATTCTGAGTCAAAATGATATGTAGAAATGAATATTTATGGAACCCAGAAACTTAAGTTTCAGTAACTTTTTTTCTTTTTTTGGTACTGGGGATTGAACTTGGGGCCTTCACTCTGAGCTACATCTCCAGCCCTTTCTGGGGGTGGTGTAGGGTCTCAGTCTGTAGTCCAGGCTGGTCCTGAGCTAACTATGTAGCCTAGGCTGGTTAAAACTCACGGCAATTCTCCTGCCTCGGCCTCCCGAATGCTGGGAATACAGGGGTAAGTCACCACACCCAGATTTCCAGCCCTTTTCAAAAATTATTGTTTGATACACGATCTCACTAAGTTGCTAAATTGCCAAGACTGGGCTCAAACTTGTAATCCTCATACAGAGTATTAGGATTATAGGTGTGTGCCAGAATTCAGCTCATGAACCTTGTGGTAAGTGTTATTTGTTTATTTGTTTTGAGACAGGGGCTTGCTCGGTAGTCTAGCTGGTCCTGAGTGCACTATGTAGCCCCGGCTGGCCTCAAACTCATGGTATTCTCCTGCCTCAGCCTCTGGCTGCTGAGACTACAGGTATGGGCCACCATACCTGGCTAATTTTTAATGAGGTACTGGTAAATTGAACCCAGGGCCTTAAGCTTACTAGGCAAGTACCCTAACCACTGTGCTATTCCTCCAGCCCTGCTAGGCTGTCTTAATAAATGCCTAAAATGTGAGGTGACTTTGCCCATTACAAATACACACTGTCATGCTTACTCAGTATTCCCAGGACACGCTGTTGGCTGAAATCCACGGGTGCTGGCTACTTGGCTTTTACCCTTCACCCTAGCAGCTCACTGATGCCAAGACAATGTCAGTCGTTTTTACAGAATGACAAACGCCATACGCAATACTGCTGAATGCCCACAGGTCCAAGTTTCCTTTCAGGAGCTCAGCCTCAAACTGACTTAGACATCTAGCAGTGTTCTTTGGTAGGTACTCAAAAATATATGTGAGCCAAGCCTGAGGTGCAGGCCTGTAATCCCAATACTCTGCGCGACTGAGGCAGGAGGATCCTAAATTTAAGTCCAAGACGGGTAACGTAGCAACTTAGCGAGACCCTGTCTCAACACAAAAATAAAAAATGGCTGAGGATGTAGCTCGGTGCAAAGGCCATGAGCCTGATGCCCAGTCAATATCTATCTATCTATCTATCTATCTATCTAGTTCAGGATGCAGGGCAGGTTAGCACACTACTGCTGAGGTCCAGGCATAACTAAGTAAGACTAGAATCGGGGTGTCATCAGTGCAAAGAAAGGTTAGCACAATAAGCCAAAAAAAATTTATAGAGCTATTTTTTTTTTCTGGAGACAGCAATAGATATAGATATATAGATGTAGATATAGATAGATATTAGAGAAAGGGACAAAATGCATGTTCTCCTTACTGAAAGCCCCTCCCCAAAGCACAGGGAATGTTAAGCTTTCCGCTGGTGTGATACTGACCTCTACCCTTTCACTAGCAAAGAGAGACTGCACTCTGCAGGACTCACAGAACATTTTTCATCCCTTCAGCACAAGCTCTCAGTCCCGCGCTCCTTCGCTTCCTCCCTCTTTGTAGTACTAAAGATTTGACCCTGGAGGAACAGCTCCGCGGTGAAAGTGCTTGCCTAGCAAGCGCCAAGTACTGGAGTTCGATTCCCCAGCACCACGTGGCCCACGCCTGTAATCCCAGCACTCTGGAGGCTGAGGCAGGAGGACTGCCCTGAGTTCACGGGCAGCCTGGGCTCCACAGTGAGTTCAGGGCCGGCCCAGAGGGCTACAGAGTGAGGCCCTGTGGCCTGCCTCTGTGAGATGTGACTGAGAAGTCACACCATTTAGCACCAGGGCCTGGTTTAGCTGAAGATCGCTCTCCCGGAGAAGTGATGGGGGGTGGGGGGGCTGGCACCTGCCCTGCAGTAGGTAGGCTGCCTGGGATGGCCTTGAAACGCCGGCAGCAGCAGCCGGGGCGGGAGGAGCCAGGAGCGAAGCCCCGCCTCCTGTCAGATCAGCAGCAGCGTTGGAATCTGATAGGAGCCCACTGCGGGAGGCGGGGCTTCACTTGCTGCTCACCTTCCTGCCGGCTACTCCTCTGTGCAGTGTAATCCCAGCACTTGGGAGGCCGAGGCAGGAGGATCGCCATGAGCTGAAGGCCAGCCTGGGTGAGAGAGTCCAGGCCCAGCCTAAACTATAGGATGAAACCTTGCTTCAAAAAAATCTAGAACAGAAGCTCGAGAAACGGCACAGCAGTTAAAGTGCTTGCCCAGTAGGCGCAAGGCCCTGAGTTCAGTTCCCCAGGACCACATAAAGAAGGGTGTGGTGGTGAACTCCTGTGGGGAGGCTGAGGCAGAAGGACTGCTGTGAATTCAAGGCCAGCCCAGGCTACACAGTCAGCTCAGGATTGTCCTGGACTACAGAGTGAGACCCTGCTTCAAAAAACAAAACAAAAGGAAAAAAAAAAAAAAAACCAAATAGACCAAAGACCAAAACAAAAGACCCCGGTACAGTCCCTTGTCTCTGGCTTTGGGCCAATGCATCTGTGTTGTGGGCACTTTTCTTTCTGTCTGTCTTTCTTTCTTTTTTCTTTCTTTCTTTCTTTCTTTCTTTCTTTCTTTCTTTTTTTTTTTTTTTTTTTTGAGACAGGCTCTTGCTCTGTAGCCCAGGTTGGTCCTGAACTCACTATGGAGTCCAGGCTGGCCATGGACTCACAGCAAGCCTCTTGCCTCAGCCTCCTGAGTGCCAGGATTACAGTCATGCTTTCCCACACCCAGCTTATGTGGTGCTGGGGAATCAAACTTGGGTACTTAGCACTTGACTTAGCACTTGCAAGTGCTTTAACAGCTGAGCCATTCCTCCAGCCCAGTTGTGGGCATGCTGTCATCTTTGGTAATTACTAAAATAAGAGGCAGTCAAACCATTAACGTTAGTTGTAGGTAACAAAAACTTTTGTATATACAGATGACAGGTAGCTGGAAAAGTAGATGGGGCTTTGAATTGCAAATAAGAACAAGTCTAAACTTTATTCAGAAAAGCAGTGAGAGTTGGTTGGTTCTTTGAAGATCTTAAAGCCAGAAAAGGGACGTGATCAAAGTGCTGCCTGCCTTGGGAAGGTTCATTGCCAACACAGTTCAGGATGCAGGGCAGGTTAGCACACTACTGCTGAGGTCCAGGCATAACTAAGTAAGACTAGAATCGGGGTGTCATCAGTGCAAAGAAAGGTTAGCACAATAAGCCAAAAAAAATTTATAGAGCTATTTTTTTTTTCTGGAGACAGCATTTCTCTCTGTACTCCAGGCTGTTAGCGAATTTAGCTTAGCACTCTCTGAGTGCTGGGATTACAGGTGTGTGTCACCACACCCATCTTATGTGGTGCTGGGGAATCAAACTCAGGGCCTTATGATTGCTAGGCAAGCACTTTAACCGCTGTGCTATTACTTCATCCCCCAGATTTTAAATGTTTAACAAGACAACACAATCCAGTGAGAGAAGCTGGACATGGTAGCACATGCCTGTAATCCTGGCACTCGGGAGGCAGAGGCAGGAGGATTGCCTTGAGGCCAGCTGGGCTACACAGTGATTTTAAGACCTGTCTGGACTATAGAGCAAGACCCTCTCTCCAAAAACATAACAGTTGCCTCAGCCTCTCAGGCGCTGAGATTACAGATTTGTGCCACTCAGTTCATATTAATCACTCATAAAAGACTTTTCATTTTGCATAAATTTAAATATGGACTTTATAATGATTAGGAAATTATGAAGTTTTTATTTATGATAGTATTGCAGTTATGTGAGATGTCCTTTTTATAACATGCATACTGTGTTATCAAGGTTAAAGCTTGATGCCTATGATTATTTATTTGAGACAGGTCTTGCTCTGTAGTCCAGGCTGGTCCTGAGCTCACTATACAGCCCAGGATGGCCTCAAACTCTCGGGAATCCTCCTGCCTCAACCACTCAAGTGCTGGGATGGCAGGCATGCACCATCATGTACAGTTTGTGCAGCACTGGGGAACTGAACTCAGGGCTTTGCAATTGCTCTGGGATTACAGGAGTGTGTCACCTGTAAGTGCGCTCACTGTTGTGCTATTCCTCCAGCCCGCCTCGTGGAATCGTGAGCTTCTCTTCTCTGCTCTCTCCTAAAAGCTGCACTCTTCCTGCAGTCACTTCAGGTGGAATCCAGAGGAGAGGCTGCCCCTTCCCGGCTCTGGCACTTCCTCATTACTGCCATGGCACTACCCAAAGCCTGCACCACTGATGCTTTCCTACCCACAGTGCAAGAGGTATCAGTAATGACGCATCTGGCACAATTCTGGGGACGGTGGGGGTGGGGGGGACGAAAAAGGCACAGCTAAGTTCTCACCGCGAGTGTCTTCGCGTTACCAGACCTCTTGTTTACAGACTGCCATTTCCTCCCTTTCAGGACTGATAAATACATATTTTGTGGTACTAAGGATCAAAGCCAAGCCCGTTGTGCTGAGCTACACCCCCACTCCATTTTATAGTTTATTTTGAGGCAGGGGCTTACTAGGTTGCCCAGGCAGGGTTTGAACTTACGGTCCTCCTGCTTCAGCCTCCAGGATTTCTGGAAATGGAGGTGTGTGTTACCACAGCTGTTTTCTTTCTTTCTTTCCTTTCTATTTTTTTTAGTAACTGTCAGAAGCGTCGGACTGTGCTCCCTCCCACTTATCTCCCAAGAAAGGAGAAGAACGCCCGTCGGGGGCAAACAGCACGTGCACCGACCCATCACCCAGGGCGACACCACGTTTTGGAGACAAAGCCATGACGGCGCTCATGTACTCGGGTGAACTTCTCGAGTAATAATCTCGACGAAACGATCCCTGAACACGCAGTCTTCTGATACAATCTCTTTACTCTCAGGGTATCCTCACAGCAATTCTGTTAAGTTTTAGCATTTATCAACCCTGTTCTTACTTACATGGCTTTCAGAGTTTGGATGAAGGAAAAAGACATGTTCGCTCGTCATCTTATTCCCAGGGAGCATTTTTGAAAGATACTTTACTGTTGAATTATCTTCTCCCAAGTCATTTCCTTGTGAAGTGTCAGTTTATGTCACTGCCATTGTTAGTTTGCTTTCAATTATTAACTATCCTACTTCTGCAATGTCCTTATTAATGCCAATGGCTTGGTTTGTAGTTTGCACACTATTTTCCAAACTTCATGGGAGTTCTGTGTTTTTTTGCAAGAGATTTTTCAAATTCATCTTGCAAACAGTTTACAATACCAGCAGTGAGCAAACATATAGTCCATGTTTCAATTAAACAAATGTATAGCTGGGGGGCTACAGAGTGAGATCCTGTCTCAAAAAATTTATAGCTGAGTCTGGTGCCATATGTTTGTAATCCTAGCACTCTTAAAGGCTGACGCAGGACGACCACAAGTTAGAGTCCATCCCGGGAGTCATGGTTTGGATCTGGAGTGTACCGCAAAGCCTCGTGTACCTGTGGATACTGTGTAGTGTTGGGAGGTGGGGCCTGGCTGGGGGGGGCGGATGCTTGGTGCTCGACCTGGAGGGGTGTGGGCTGGTTCCCTCTTCCTCTCAGACTTGTATCTGCTTGGCCATGCTGTGAGGATCTCTGTCTCCCGAGCGTCGGCTTTGGCTCTGGCTCTAGCCGCTGCCTCACCACGTGATTCTACCATTTTCCAGCTGCCCACCTATGAATGGACTGTGACTTTCTGAAACTGTAAGCTAAAATACATTTTTTCCTCCCTAAGGTGTGGATATTGGATAATGAATCACAGCAAGAAGAAAGTAACTAAGGGGGAAAAAAAGGACAGTAACTAAGACACTGGCTAACTGAGTGACTTAATGCTACTGTCTCAAAATCGAAAAAGAAAAAAGAAAAAAGAAAAAAGAAAGAGCTGGGGACACAACTACAACTCTATGTGGAAGCTCTGGGTTCAATCTCCAGTTCCTGCATGCATACAATATTTCCTACAGTGTGAGACACATTTCCACTAATCCCCCTTAATGTACTCCTCCTTAAACACACGTGTGCCCCTGTTCTCGCCAGCATATGAAGCAGTGCTGGAAGAGCTCTTCTACTTTGAGTGCTGCTGCCAACCACCATCTAACAGAAAGGCAGGCTCATCCAACACAGCAGTCTGCTTTCACCCACCTTCTTCACCAGATTTGACACTAGGTGACTTGTGGCACTTCTCCAAAGTCAAAATGACTATACAAGGCAAACGTTCTCAATCAACTTAGGGCATCAAGGCAGCATAACAGCACAACTAAAGACACTCAGGAAAGAGGGTTTCCAGAACAGCTTCAGAAACTGGCAAGAACTTAAGGATGCTCAGAGTGATGGGCAGTGTCTGCAGTAGGATGAACGCAATGTGTCTTCTAACGTACTAATACCTGCACTAGTTATCACAACTGTATCAACACCTGTCCAGCCTAGCAAGGTTGGTTTAACATTATACCGTTACTTCTACTAATGTCAGAGCACTGAAGGTTTTTGTGTCCAGACAATACTCACAGGAAGCTATCTGAGGACGTACTACAGTAAAAAAGTAAATGTCAACCACACAGAAAGATGTAGGCCTTGGCAACTATAAATCCCATCCACGAGAACAGTAAAAGGAAGTCCCAGGGTTTTCATGAGGAAAACTGAAATGTAAAAATCAGAGAATGTAACTGTGAGCTTAGGAAAATTGAGACTATGGTAAAGGTACCTGGTAGAATGTAGAAAAGATAATTCTTGCAGTGCTGGGAATTGAATCAAGGGCCCTATGTGTGTTAGGCAAGTGCTCTACTATTGAGCTATACTCTTGGCCTTTATCTTATTTTACTTTATTTTTTGAGACAGGGTCTTGCTCTGTAATCTTGGCTGATCCTGAACTCACTACATAGCCCAGACTAGCCTTGAACCAATGGCGATCCTTTTGCCTCAGCCTCCTCAGCTGGCCTTTTTATAATTCTATTTTGAAACAGGGTCTCACTAAGCTAGCCAGGCTAGACATGAATGGATTACAAGGGTATGGCAATGTTCCTGGAGAACAATGTTATTTACACTTGGCTCCAGCCCTGTCCTGCAACAAGGAGCACGAGCATGACGTCACCACATCACTGCCGTGGAAAAAGTATTCTAGTAGTCTGTTTCAACAGTGATGTCATTTACAGAGGAAGATTAGGAATACAGGAAGTGCCTTTTTTTTTTTTTTGAGACAGGGCCTCACTTGCTCTGCAGCCCAGGCTGGTCCTGAGCTCACTATGGAGCCCAGGCTGGCCTTGGACTCAGGGCAATCCACCTGCCTCAGCCTCCTGAGTGCTAGGACTACAGGAGTACACCACCATGCCCAGCTTTTTGTGGAGCTGAGGAATCGAACTCAGGGCCTTGCCACTGTGTCGTTTCTCCAGCCCCTTGAAGAGCTCTTAGTCAATGTATTTTGTTGATTCTCACACTTATTTTTTCACATCTCTGATGTAGTGGACAATCAATGGTGTGCTGTGGTTTTTAGTTGTAGGCTGTCTTCTTTTTAGTAGTGGGTTAAATAATGGCACATTCTAATACAGGGCTTGGTGACCTATGTGCGCCAGGCTTTAAATGATTTATAACAGACTCTCGGACAGTCCCTTTAGGGGGCCCCTACAGGGTAGTGGAAACTATTACCCTGTGTTCTGGGTTCCAAAATATAGTACCTTCCCTGCACACATACACACACACACATACAGATTCTTCCTCATTCAATCTTCTCAACAACTTAATGCACTAGCATTATTACCATCATATTTTCAGATAAGGAGACTGAGGTTCAAATACGCTAATATGTTCAAGGACTGCTTGAGTGTGTGTGTGTGTGTGTGTGTGTGTGTGTGTGTGTGCGTGTGTGTGCGTGTGCGTGCATGCACATGTGTGTGGTACTTGGAAGTGAATACAGGGCCTTTGCTCTGAACTGCATTCTTACCTTCTTTATGGTCTGAGATAGCATCTCACTAAGTTGCTCAGGCACAACTGGAACTTGTGATTTTCCTGCCTCAGTCTCCCACAGTACTGGGATTACAGGCCTGTACCACTGGGCCTGGGTTGTTGTCATTTTTATGTCACAGGGACAGAATTGAAAACTGGGCCTGACTTCAATGGTCATACTCCATAGCTCAGCATTTACCTTGACGATACAAGGTTGAACAGAAACCTAAACTGCTACTCAAATTGAGGTCGAGTTGAAATGTCATTTTTTTTTTTTAAAGATAGGATCTGGGGGCTGGAGGAGTGGCACAGTGGTTAAAGCAGCTTGCCTTGCAAGCACAAGGCCCTGAGTTTGATTCCCCAGTACCACATAAAGCTGGGCATTGTGGTGCACGCCTGTAATCCCAGCACTCAGGAGGCTGAGGCAGGTGGATTGCCCTGTGTCCAAGGCCAGCCGGGGCCCCATAGTGAGTACAGGACCAGCCTGGACTACAGAGCAAGACCCTGTATCAAAAACAAACAAACAAACAAACAAACAAAAAACCCAAAAAACAAAACAAAACAAAACAAAAAAAGGGATCTAGATGGCTAAGTCACCTAGGCTAGGGTTGAACTTGCAATCTTCCTATTAGTTCAAAAAAGGAGCTTGGCAGAACCAAAATAGACCCTGAAATGCAAGTTTGTGCCACCATGACCCTAAGACTGGGTAGCAGGTCCAGCTGTAAGGTCTCCCACGACCCTTTGCTGGGCTGACAGGTCCAGGCAGAAGGCCAGGTATAAGGGAAAAGGGGATACGTGATAAAGGAGATAAGAAAAATAAGATGCAAAGAAGGGGCAAAGGGGTTTAAAAAAAAGGCTGGTTATGTGGTGAACAGAGCTTCTGTGTGAGGGTGGACTGGCCAGTATGAGGGTCAGGGATTGGGCTGTTTAGCTGGTGTGTGGGTCACGGATTGGGCAGAAGAGGACAAAGCAGAGTTGCCTGATAGGCTGGGAGAGCAGGGAGGTGGGCTATGGATTAAGGAAGACGGGTCCCTGCTGGGGGTCGGGCGGTTGTCAGCAGGTGGCCCACTGCTGTGCTCTGCAGAGTTGTTAAGCTGGGGCCAGTGAAGTCATGTCACTGTGACTGGGAAGGAATAAGGGAACTGTAAGCCAAGGTCATAGAAAGAGGGGCAAGATGCATGGGTGTGAACAGTGGAGTTCAGAACAGCACTTACAGCACAGGAACCCCACGCTTCCTGTCTCAGTTTCCAGCATGCTGGGCCAGGGTCAGCAGGCCTGTTCAAATGTGATTTTTTTTTTTTTTTGGGGGGGGGGTGAGGGAGCAGTGGCAGGGTTTCGCTCTGCAGTCCAGCCTGGTCCTAAACTCACTATGCCTTGAACTCACAGCAATTCTCCTGCTTCAGCCTCCGGACTACTGGAATTACAGGTGTGTGCCACCATGCCTGGCTTATGCGGCACTGGGACATCTCAAATCCTTGTACCACCTAGGCAAGTGTTCTAACCACTGTGCTATTCCTCTAGCCATCACATGGGATCTTTTTTTTCTTTTTTCCCCATTTTATTGATATGTATACATGCCAAATTTAAGGTTTACAACGGAGTTGAGCATTTTGTGTACATACGCATCCTGCCAAGGACACAAGGGCTTTCCCACTCTCTTTCTGTCCCCCCTCCACTCTCTCCTCCCTCCCTTCTTCCCCATCCTACCTCCCTATTTCACTTTGCTTTTTCGCTTTAAGTTCCATAATAGTTATGATCTGGGACCCTCATATCAGAGAGAACATTCGATGTTTCACTTTCTGCTTCTGACTCACTTCACTAAGCATGACATTCTCAAGCTTCTTCCATTTGCCTGCAAAGGCCTCCACGCTGTTGGACTTTATTGATGCATAGTATTCCATTGTGTACAAATACCACAGTTTGTGTAGCCACTGATCTGTTGATAAATGGGATCTTTTCTGGACCATCCCAACTCTTCCAAAAATAACGCATCTTGCTCTCATCTGTGCTCTCATAAGATTTTTAAGAATATCTGTATTATTTCTCTAGGAAATCTTGGAAGAATGGAATATTATATTAATGTTTTTAACCTATAATGCTGACTACTGTACCTGAATAAGAACAGATGTGTAATAATACCTGGCAATAGGGGACAAGGTCTCTGGTGCTAAATGAAAACAAGAAGATAAGAAACGCTCATATAGGGCTGGGGGCACAATGCAGTGGATAAAGCCCTTGCCTAGCAAGCGCAAGGTCCTGAGTTTGATTCCCCAGTACCACATAAACTGGGTGTGGTGGCTCATGCTTGTAATCCCAGCATTTGGGAGGCTGAGGCAAGAGGGCTGTCTCAAGTTGAAGGTCATGCTGGTCCAGAGGATGAGACTTTGTCTCAAAAAAACCCCCCAGAAATATACATATAACTCACCAGGCAGAGTGGCATACTTCTATATCTCATTACTCTGGAAGGCTGAGGCAGGAAGATCTCAGGTTCAATCCCAGCCTAGGTGACTTGGAGAGATCCTGTCTCAAAATAAATCAATTAAAACGGCTGTGGATATAGTTCAGTGTTAAGTTCAATTCTCAGTACCCAACAACTATAAATCAAATGTGGTGGTTATAAAGAAACGAATGGATGGACACCAAGCACCATTCAAGGGGAGACAGCTCAGCCAATTCTCAGGTTCTCATCCAACCACACAGTCAGGTGGCACAACTGCAAACTTCTACTCTGACCCAAGTCCAGTTGCTGAGACATTTTCTCTGGGCTATACTTCTCTGACTTTTAATGAGTTACCAGCATTAATGCATTTAACTTTCACATTAAAAAAACAAGATTTCTGGATTTTCCTGAAAAACTAAAGGACCTCAGAAATTTGGTGCTCATTCTCCAAAGTAATCAGTTATTTAGTATTTATTTTTGTGGTCCTGGGGATGGAACCCAGGGCCTCCACACTGACCCACACTCCCAGCTTACTCTTCATATTCGATTTTGAGACAGGGTCTTATTAAGTCACGAAGTTGCCTGGGCTGCGCTGGAACTTGTGATCCTCCTACCTCAGTCTCCCCGTGTTGTGATTACAGACCGGCACCACCCTTCTGGCTGGAAATCAGTTGGACTTGGGTACCAAGTGCTCCTTCCTTACGAATTTAGTGCGCTCGTATCCATCACGGTGTGCCCATCATTTTCTTCAGCCCCCCCCCCCTTTTTTTTTTTTTGAGGGGGTTGAGGGAGGGAGAGGTTCTCATCCTGTAGTCCAGACGGGTCCTGAACTCATCAAGGAGTCCAGGCAAGCAATCCTCCAGCCTCAGGCTCCTGAGAGCTGGGATTACAGGCGTGCACCATCACGCCCAAATCACGGGGTGCTGGAGAACCGAACCCAGAGCTTAGGCTCCAACAGCTGTGCCGCCCCAGCCCTCCTTGGCCTACCCTGCGCAAGGTCAGTTACATTCTCCCCACGGGAGGCTTTGGCTTATGCCTCCTCTCGACACCCCAGGGCTGCTCGTCTGCACGCCGCGCCTTGGACTCTAAAGCTCTGAGCGTTTCCCAAAGCGCGCCTCCTCCTCAAAATCGCTTCTTCAGTTCTTCCCACTAGCTTTCTCGGACCACCCTGCCAACCGTGTCTCTGCAGCATTCGGGCCGTACCTCTATTAAAGCCTCCATTACATCGTATGTACAGGTTTCCCTCTGGTATAATGTGAGCCTGTGGGAACCGGCAACTCAACCGAGCGCCCGACCGCGCCCGGCCCTAAAGCCGCTTCCGGACGTGTTTCCGGAAGTCCACACGGTACCGGTAGGCCAAAGCACCTAAGGTGACGGTCACTGAGGTGGACCTGAGGCTGAAACCCAGACGAGTCCACATGACTGGATTCTGCCCAAGAAGGCAGGCGCCGGCAAACAGCCAACAGCCACCGGACCGCACAGCCTCCCCCCGACGCAGCACCGCCCTCTCGGGGAGCAGGTGCCAAGCTCTCGCGAGACTTGGGCTGGCAGGCCCGGAGACTCGCCGCCTGGTTTCCCAGGTCCGCGTGGTCCAGTAGCGCGCGCGTTCCGTGCCCCGGAAGCGGAAGTGCAATCTCCCGTCTGTCAAAGTCTGTGTGTTGCTCGTGGGGTCGTGAGATCTGGGGAAGTCGTTCCCCTTTCTCTTTCCTGGCTCTTGCGCGCTGCCCGCCTGGCGGCTTGGAGTGCGGGGACGGAGGGGCGAGATGAGCACTATGTTCGCGGACACGCTACTCATCGTTTTTATCTCCGTGTGCACGGCGCTGCTGGCGGAGGGTGAGGGCGGCCATTTCTCGGGTATTTAATCAGCCTCAGGAAGGACTTCAGGGGCCCTCTGGCCCCCCGGGGGAAGAGGGAGAGATCCTTACTCGCCTAGGGGAGTGCTCTGGGGAGCCTGTGAACTGGAGCGGGAGGGTAGTAAAGAGTCGATTTCCCAATTTCCTTTAATTCAAGGTACTTTTTACTCATTTGTGGAGGCATGTTACAGTTGTTTTGAAGTTCAGTTGTATTTCTGTTTGAAAAAAGTTAACTACGGGTTAACCATAAAGTAAATAACGAAGTCCCTCAGTCTCCAGTAACTCCTGGTAAATGTGCTCCAGTCACTTCTGTATTAGCATGTTGCTTTTCATGTTGTAGGCATAACCTGGGTCCTGGTTTACAGGACAGACAAGTACAAGAGACTGAAGGCAGAAGTGGAGAAACAGAGTAAAAAATGTGAGTATGATAACACATTTGGATATATTTTCAGAAAGTCGAGTTCACTAAGCCCATGTTCACAGAAAAGTTTTGTGGTTTTGTGTGTGTGTGTGTGTGTGTGTGTGTGTGTGTGTGTGTTTGTGTGTGTTTATAATGGGGATTGAACCTAGGGTGGGCCAGTCTCCATCCACAGCTCTTTTTATTTATTTATTTTTAATTTTGTAACAGGGCCTTGATAAGTTGCCCAGAATGTTTTTTTGCTTTGTTTGTTTTATTTTTTGAGACAGGGACTCACTCTGTAGTTCAGATGTTCCTGAACTCACCATGGAGCCCAGGATGGCCTTGAACTCAAAGCAGTATTCCTGCCTTAGCCTCATGAGTGCTGGGCTTAGGGGCCTACTCAGGTTATGTGGTGCTGGGAAATCTATCCCAGGGTCTTGTTCTTGCTAGAGCTCTTCCCCCAGCCCAGTTTATCGTCTTTGAAATAAAGTAGGAATTCAAGAAAACACAGCTGGGATTGTAACATGAATGGCTGTGAACCTGTAGGCACAATTTAGCTTTCAATATTCTTTTTTTTTCCTATAAGTATTACATACAACTTTTGCTTCTTAGAATTTCCTACAACTTTGTGTGTTTTGTATCTTATGTTTTCATGCTTGAAAAATTTTTTTCTTAAATTCTCATTTGATGGGCTAAGTGGTGTAGCATACCTGTAGCACTGGGCAATGCCTGTTGTCTGGCATACCTGACGCCCTAGCTTTGATCCCTAGCACTGAAAAGAAAAAACAAAACAGAAAGTCCAAAACTCATTTGATTCACATAGTAATCATTTGTGGTCAGTTGTGTAAGTGTTACCTCTCATTAAAGGAAAGGAGGTTGAGACTCAGAGAGTTAATAATATACATAAGTCACAAAGCAAAAAATTAGAGACCAAAGTCAGGCTTTTAAAATTACAGTTTATTGTTGCTTATTCAACGTTGACAATAGACCTCACCGTCTCACCATATTTAAAGCCAAACTAATTATCTTTACCTTTGCAAACGTGATTCTCATTCAGGATTTACCTTGGGACCTAGACCTCTGTGCTTCTAGTAATGCAAACAGAAAATAATGCATGCTTTATTTATTGGTTTCCAGACATCATAAGGTCTTGATTTTGTTGTAATCTCATTGGCCATTCTTTTCCATTATTTTTACTGATTTCTGATCTTAACCTCCTGTTGTTAATTTTTGGGGGTAACACAAAATTTACTTCAGCTTTTTTAACCCCTGTGGTACCAGGAATTGGACTCCATGCCTCATGCATGCCATGCAAGCGCTGTACCACTGAGCTCCCCTCCACCTGTAGCCCCTAGTTTCTTTCTTTACATTTAGTCTCCTCATGAACTAATTTTGTGTTACATTTGACAGTAACCCTCAAATTTATGTCTCCTGTCCTCTCTGTTTAATATGAGACCCATTACTCCAGCTATCTGACCTCTTAATGTGGTCTGATGCAGTAGTCATGTATTTTTCTATGACAGCCTTTTTGACACTGGGACCAGTTTGGATGAAGATGATTCTGCCTTCAACATTTGCCACATGGCCTAAGCACCATGACGTAGCACAGTAACGCTGACAAGCACTCCCGTCTCCCTGTGGTCTTTTCTCACACCAGTTAGAGCAATCCTTTTCCAAGCCTATCAGATGATGGCCTTCATTTGCCTGTAACCCTGTGGTGCTGTCTCATTTTCAGTAAGAGGAAAAGACAAGGTGCTTGGAGTGTGACTGTTCACATCTCTGTCTCTCTCTCTCTTGTTCTCTCTGCTTCTCTCTGCCTGTCCTGCTTTCCATCCTGCGTACACTCTAGCCATACTTCTGTTCTGGGAACTTTCAGTGGTTCTTCCTTCTGCTTGCAGATACTCTTTTTCTGTATCTGCCTGGTAACCCTCTTACTTTCCAGTTTTTGTGAAAAGCTCATCTTTGAGGATTAACCTTGGGCACTCTTGCAGACTATAACCTGCCCACTTCTTCTCCCATTTCTTCTCCCAAATCTTGTCTCACTTTGTAGCCCAGGCTGATCCTGAACTCACTGGTGTAGCCTAGCTGGCCTTGGACTCAAGATAATCCACCTGCCTCAGCCTCCTGAGTGCTGGGATTACAGACATGTGCCACTGTGCCCAGCTTTGTGTTGTGCTGGGGAATTAAACTTTGGACCTTGTGTTTACAAGACAAATGCTTTAAATGCTGTGCCATTCCTCAAGCTCTCTCCAAATCTTTACACTGCTCTTATGTTTTCTTAATTTTATTTTGTTTTCCTCTCTCTCTCTCTCTCTCTTTCTCTCTCTGTCTGTCTGTCTGTCTCTTTTTGAGACATCGTCTCCTGTGTATGTGTCCCAGTTGCTCCTGAACTCACTATGTAACCGAAGCTGCCTTGGACTCACGGCAGTCCTCCTGCCTCAGTCTTTCAAGTGCTGAGATTAAAGATGTGTGCCACCATGCTTGGCTTTATGTCATGCTGGGGAATCTGTGTGATGCTAGGGAATCGAACTCAGGGCCTTGCACTTGCTAAGCAAGCATGTTAACCACTGTGCCATTCCTGCAGCCCCATCTTTTTAAAAATTTTTCTTTTTAATTTATTTAATTTATTTTTTTTTGAGATAGGGTCTTCCTGTGTAGGCTGGTCCTGAACTCCGTGTGTACCCCAGGCTCGCCTCCCTCCTGTCTACATTTAGTGTCATGTTTTCTCTTATTTCCTATTCCTCAGCCTCCTGAGTACTGGGTTTGCAGGCGTGTGCCAGCCGCCATGCCTACTTTATGTGGTGTGGAGGAATCTAACTGAAGGCCTTGTACTTGCTGGGCAGGTGCTCAGCCTCTCTGCTATTCCTGCAGTCCTCCCTTGTTCTCTATTTTGTTGCCACTGAGCTCTTTATTTTCTCTCTTTTGGGCTAGTCTTGAGTTTTCCTACTGTGGGACATTTGTATCTACTGTTTCCTTGTGCTGGAATAATTTTCTCATTTTGTCTGACATATTTCCTATGTTTCATATCTCAAAGCTTTATTCATTCTCTCAGACAGACTGAAATCTTCCTATTATAGTTTCTGATTTGTCCTTATACCTCTCCTTAGAGCACTTGTCACAATTATAGTTTTGCCTATGTTTGATTATGGCCATTAGGGTGGCTCTATCATCAACTAGACTATAATTTCTTTGAGGGCAAAGACCATTGAATCCCTGGTACCTAACACAATGCCCGCATAAATTACATACTTAAAAACCTGGTAGAGGGGTGGAATTGTTCCCATAGCATAGTACACTGCATGTACTTCTTGCGAGGAATTACTCTGCTGTGCATCCACTTTAGCAGCACACCATGGCACGTATGAATTTCATGTCATGTATGTATTTGAGTAGATTGATGAAATACAGATTCAGCGTCACATTTGTTTGAATGGATATTCTCATTCCTTATGTATGTAATAGGAATTTGTCCTATAGATTTTGGGCTTCCTTCCTGACCACAATATTTGCGTTACCACCTTATACCTACATACAGAGTGGCTTCGTTGCCAGTAGTGCTTCCATCGTTGTAACTTTTCTGTCATTCTTTAGTATGCTTGCTTTGAAGATAATTTTGAAGTGGGTTGATTATTGGAATGATTATTGTCGTATTTTATGGTTTTAGGTCTTCTAGTTTAGATTATCTGTCAAAATTCAGTAAGCATGTATTTCCATTTATATGACCAACTGAGACTTGATTACTTGCTAACTGTGGAGCTTATAGTGATAGGTGCAATATAAAATGGATTGGCAGAGGTTCTGTATTCTGGAATTTATAATCAAATGCACAACTACTTTCTTTATTTTATTTTTTTGAGACAAGGTCTTCTGTACACTAAGCTGTCCTGAAATCAGTCTGTGGCCCAGGCTGGCCTTGGTCTCATGACAATCCTCCTGCCTCAGCCTCCCAAGCGATTGGGATTACAGATGTGCACCACTGTGCCCAGCTTATGTTGTGCTGAGGAATTGAACTCAGGGCCTTGCTGTATCTAGGCAAACGTGCTGTTCCTCCAGCCCCTGATTTTTATTTTTTAAAATGCAGTAAGGATTATATAAAGCAGTTGTGTTAATAGTCTTTCTGGGTGAAAAGTCTTCTCATTTGTTGGAACAGTAATGATGCAGAGTAAAACATTCAATGTTTTGTGTCCATTTTGTCGTTTATATGTTATTTCTGTAGTTCTGTAACATCTTGTGGAACATGAGTTAATTTCCCTTTATGACCTCACACTAGCATGTTCTTTCTGAATCAAGTTTTCTCTCTCTCCCCCCTATGTATTTATACACACACATATAGTACTTTTATTATGTTTGTATATATTTTTGCTTTTTATCAATCTAGAATAGTATCTGGTACTTAAGTAGGAATCCAACACACACACACACACACACACACACACACACACACACACACAATTTATAATTTATTTTGGTCACTGCTATGGTTTGAATCTTGAGTGTCCCCCAAAACACAGTGTATTTGGAACTGTGTTTTATTGGGAAATATGTCCTGGCACGGAGGTACATATGCTTGGGGTTTGACTTGGAAAGATTGTGTCAACTTGTTGTCATCAGGGCTGCCCAGGATAGAGCTTTGAGATGTTTGTTGTTGACTTGTGGACCAGGAAATGAGGGAAGGACACTCTTTCTGAGTTACCCACCCACCCTGTGATGTCCCCTGGTGGGGCAGTAGGTGGGCCCAAATGCCAGAACTAAGTAAAGGAAGGAAGAAGAACCATTGTTATTTTCCCCCAGCACCACATAAAATTTAGCTGGGTATGATGGAACATTCCTGTAATCCCAGCCCTTGGGGAGGCTGAGTCAGAATGAGTTTGAAGCCAGCTTGGGCTATGAAGTGAGTTCAGAAACAGTCTCAACATTAGAAGTAAGACCCTGTCTCAAACAAAAAAAGCTTAAGAATTTGCAAATTGTGCTTTGATGGTATCTAAAGTGGTCATCCTCTGCAGATGTCATCGTCATTTGCTGAAAAATTTTCTCAGTTTTGGTTAAGCACTGCCTTAATGCAATACCTTATTTACCTAATGGTGTTTAGACCTTTTATTATTATAGCTATTTCTGCAGTACTAGGAGTTGAACCCAGGGTTTTGTCATGCAGCAATAGACAAGCCGTCTGCTGCACCCAGCCAGTGATTATTGCTGTAGTCTGAGAATGTGTGTCTACCTTTTATTGATCTAGCTGCTTAACTTGTGACTGTGACTTAAAGAGTCAGTTTAACTTTCTTTTGTTACTGGTCCTTGGGATTGAGCCCATGGGGATATGCTGCTGCTTGAGTGTTCCTCCCTGTGTCCACCCCTGCTGTGAGCGTCCTTCATTGGTTAGGCTGTGATAAAGCATCCTTTGTTTCTTTAGTATGATACACAATAAATGTATGTTGTGTTATGATGTTTTTACAGTGGAAAAGAAGAAGGAAACAATAACAGAGTCAGCTGGTCGACAACAAAAAAAGAAAATAGGTGAGATAATCCAAATAAAATAAAAATAAGGGGTTTTCAAGTGTCCCGGTCATAAAAATGGGAAGCACCTGAAAGTAGGCAGTGGCAGCAGGAATGGAGTAGGGATACACACTGAGCAGACAGAGGAGAGAGAGAAGAAAGAGAACTTCATAGAAATTTAGAGGTTGGACATGGAGACAGGAACGGTTCTAGGACAATGCTCAGATTGGTGGTTGAATAGGAAATATTGGAGGAGACAAAGATTGTGATGGGAGGAAACAGATGGTTCCAGGTCTGAACATGGTGGATTTGGAGGACCTGTGTCTCTGTAGAATGGGCGAGAGACTATGGCTACCACCTGAAAGAGCAAAGCGCTGGGATAGGAGGGTGTCAAGGAAAAAACAGTTAGGATAGTAGGAGTTCAGCTTTGGAGGAGTGTCGACCAAATATGTAACGAGTTTGTCACAGTTAAGGGGAAGGGCTCAGGAGGCCAGAAGGGCCTGAGGGTAAGATGGTAAATGTCCAAGAAAGAGAACTAGTTAGTGATTTTAGCAAAAATAGTTTTAGTGACATGATGGAAGACAGAGCCAGATTGTACAGATTAAGGAGAGGAAGTTAAGTCATTGAACATGGACAGCCCTTTTAAGTACATTTTTGTAAAAACTGGGAAAGAGGGGCTAGATGAATGGCACAGTAGTTAAAGTGCTTGCAAGCACAAGGCTTTGATTCCCCAGCACCACATAAACCTGGTGTGGTGATACATGCTTGTAATCCCAGCACTCGGGAGGCTGAGGCAGGCGGATTGTCATGAGTCTGAGGCTAGCCTGGGTTCCATAGTGAGTTCTGGACCAGCCTGGGCTACAGAGTGAGACCCTATCTCAGTAAACAAATAAATAAAAGATATAAAAATGGAAGGCAAGTAAGTTGCCCTTAATCAGCAGTACAGAGGATCTAAACTCAGGGAAGACAACTCTGAATAGTTTGCTTGCAAAAATCAGAATTTGCAATAGTATTTATAAAGAGCTTCTTTTCAAAACTTTATCAAAAGTTATCAAGCAATATTTATGAGGAGTTTCTTGAAAGACACTTATATTAGGCTCTGTTGTAAGGAAGTTATACATATAACCTCTGTTAGTTTGGACTTCATAAAATTGCTTCTTTATTTTATTTTTGTATTGGCACTGTGAGGTATATTACGAAAAATACTGCCAGGTACAGCTTATTATAGTTTTGCTTGAGAACATTATCCACAATATCACACAGTTGTCTTTTTGTGAGAAATTGTGGAAACCGGGCTAGTGGCATAGGCCCGTAGTTAAGAATGTTTGCCAAGGCTCTGAATGCAGTTCCCCAGCACCAGATAAGCCAGGCATGGTGGACGGCACCTGTAATCCCAGCACTCTGGAGGCTGAGAAGATGGCTGATTGGTGTGCAGGGCCAGCTGAGGCTACATAGTAAGCTAAGGACCAGCCTGGACTGGAGAGCGAGACCCTGTCTCAAAAGAAAAAGAAAAATACTGGAAACTACGTTTCTGTTAATCTTCAATGTCAGGGAAAGCAGAGTTTTCCTAAGTAATTGATTTATTTTTATCTTGTGAACACAGTGTGTGAGCTGATTCTTTTTCTTTCCATTGGCTGCAGAGAAACGTAAGAGTCAGACTTGCTGTTCAGCTCCAGCAACTTTATGCTACTAATTTAATGAATTTCTATATATCGATCATCATCTACACTTGTTATTGTTCAGCTCTTACATTTCTTTCCTTACATTCTTCACTTGAGCTTATTTTCAGAAATATAGTACGTACAGACAGACAGACAGATAATTATTTGGAGGGAGGAAAGCAGTGTACCAAAAGAAAGGAGTGCTTGGTAAGATTGAAGTGGGCAAGCTCGGCCTGGTGCCACAGGCCTGTAATACCACCACTGGGAAGCTGAGTCATCAGGAGGATCATGGGTTTGAGCAGCCTGGGCAACTCAGCTACTTGGCGAGACCCTGTCTCAAAATCAAAAATAGAAAAATGGCCTGGGGATGTAGCTCAGTGTGAAGGTCCTCGGCTCCATCCTCAGTCCTATTAAAAAAAAATGATCGAAGTGGACAACATTAATGTGTGTTTCATAGAATATAAGTGCCACCAATTTCCTTTATTTTCCTTTTCCCCCCATTTTTGATAATGTTCCTTGGTTGTCGCGGCCAGCATGACATCAGCTGCTTGGTAGTCAGGGGCCTGGCTTGGTGTGTGCGGTTAACAGTCATCCAGTCAGGCGGACTGTGGATCTGTCTCGCGTTCAGGTCGGAACAAGTTTATTTTTTCCTCCCATCCTTTATAAACGCAAGGAAAAACCGGGCCCATGCTGGTGGAGCAGCTCAGCAGATGGGCAAGCGATCTGTGGAGGCCTTTCTCCCCTCCCGAGTTACAGCCCCTGCTTACAGACCTCCTAAGTCAGCTGTGTAAATTCTAGGGAAGTCAACCTTTTGTCCTCTGGAAACAGCCTGGAGGCTCTTCCTCTCTGCTTTGAAACCCATGGCAGCCTTCCACCTGAATTTCCCCAGAGCAAAAGGAGTTTCCTGTCTTTCGGGGATCAAGAGAAATCTTGCAAGAAGGAGCTGTAAATGTTTTGAATTCCCACACGTGGTATGTCCATTCATTAAAACTGAGATATATTTTGCATTCTACCTGAAGTTTTTATGTTCCCTTGTTTTCAATTTTAGGAGCAATATTCTGACTACTTAAATTTTCTTCTCAATGCCGGTCTCTCCCAGCAATACCCCTCTGACCACATATGATATTCTACCATCTCTGTGGATGTCCCGTAATCCAGTCATGTTAACACCGGAAGTTAACCATCACAGACCTTTTGGCAGGGAATGTGGCAATGTGTAGCTCTCTACAGGTGTCTGGAGCTGAGCCAGGTGGCACAGGCCTGCGATCAGAACACTCTGGGGGCGCTGAGGCAGAAGGATGGCAAATCTAAGGCCAACCCTGGGCAACTTACCAAATTAGTGAGTCCCTGTCTCAATAAATATATAAATAAAATAAAAGAAAGTAAAGGGAGGGCAGGCACTCTGAAACTTGACTGTAAACTGTGATGATCATCTGTCTTCTTACTGACATGGAAATAGGAGGACATTTTCAAGATGCACCTTTTTTTTTTGTGGTGCTGGGGGTGGACTGCAGAGCCTAGCACATGCTGGACAAGTGTTCTGCCAGTAAGCTGTGTTGTTTGTCTGCCTATATGTTGTCTGTCTGTCCTGGGAACTTTACCCAGGACCTTCTCATTAATCTACCTGCCAGGCCACTCGCTTATTTCTTGTTTTAAGATAGAGTCTCACTAAGGTAGGCTAAGTTCCTAGGCTGAACTCAAAATTGTGATCCTCCTGCCTCAGCCTCCCAGAGTCCTTGGATTATAGGCATGTAACACTATGCCTGGTATTTTGAGACATTCTCATTAAATTGAGCTAAATTGCTGAGGCTGCCCTCAAATTTGCAAATCTCCTGTCTCAGACTTCTGAGAAGCTGGGAACTGCTTCTAGCTTAGACTATACACTCTTATTTAAAGAGATTTGAAAAGAGAAGGAAGTGTAAGAGCTAAGGCATTCATATTTGAGATACATACAGTCATTACATTTATGCATTAAATGATTGGTAATTCTTGTTGGTGCAATTTAGGAGTACATTTTACCGTACAGCCCTTATTTTATTTGTTTTGGTGGTACAGGAGAGCTAACCCACCCCCTTCCCACTAAGCTGCATTGCCAGCTCGTTTTTTTAGTTTTGGTTTTGAGACAGGGTCCCACTAAGGCACTCCGTTGCCCAAGCTTGGCTCAAGTTTGCGATCCTCCTGTCTCAGCCTCTTCAGAGTGCGGAGAATACAGGCCTGTAATACTAGGCCCAGGTTTTGTATTTTATTTTGAGATAGGATCCTGCTAAGTTGCACCTGCAGGATTTGAAGTTGTAATCTTCCAGCTTTAGCCTTCCAGAGAGCTGAGATTATAGGCAGGTCCCACCTTGCCTGATTGTTTTTAAAAAATAAAATGTATTTATTTATATTGAAATTGTTTGTTGTTATGCTCACTGCATTTGAATTTTCTGTTAGTACAAAGTATATAGTAGTAATCTAAATATTTTCTTGATCTTATTAAGCAATATTAAGATAAAATTCTGTTGTAATTACCAGTCACTAGTGATTTATTGAAGAACACTTTGAGCTCAGCACTGTACCTACTAACCATCTTATTCCTTTTCAGAGAGACAAGAAGAGAAACTAAAGAATAATAACAGAGATCTATCAATGGTAAGAGTCTTGACTAAGTATAACTTGGTGGTCATCCACGTCATGTTTTAGTAAAGACTGACTTGCATTACATGTGTTACACTTAACCCGTTCAGGTATTTATCACTTTGAAAGTAACTACAGTGTCCTGGGCTGAATGGACGTGAGACCATGCTACTGCTCTTAAACTTTTTGCTTTTGAACCCAGCCCTTTGCACTGAGCTACATCCTAGCCCCTTTCTTTATTTTCTATTTTGATAAAAGGTTTTGATAAGAGTAGCTACATTGCCCAGGTTGGGCTTAAGCTGTCAATTCTCCTGCCTCAGTGTCCTTGGGCAGGGGACCCCACCCGAGATCTTGGAGCCCACCCCTTGGCTCACCCATGGGACATGTGAGCAGTGAGTGAAGCTCCGCCTCCTGCCAGCACCCACCCTTAGGTTCCAATGCATTGACCTATGGCGTATACCCCTACCTCACCCTTGGGAGAATGGTCTTCAGCTGAACCAGTCCATGGTGTCACAGAGGTTGGGGACCACAGTTCTAGAGTGCTGGGGTTGCAGGCATGCGTCCAGCTCGTTTCAGAGGTTATAATTTATCCCCTTCAGCCCTTCATGCATTTCTTGTATAGTTTTCCCTCCTAAGATTGAGCCCAGGGACTTCATACTGAGATTTATCACGAGCCCGTTTTTATTTCTGATTTTGAGACAGGGTCTTGGTAAATTGCTAAATTGTTTAGGTTGGGCTCAAATTCCCAATCCTCCTAACTCATCTTCACAGAGTGCTGGGATTATATTCATTCACAGCAATCCTCCTGCCTCAGCCTCCTGAGTGCTGGGATTACAGGCGTGCACCACTATGCCCAGTTTCCATTAGCCTATGTATAAAGAGTAGACTTTGTTATAGAATATCTTTCTAATGCATAGATAGGCTGATTATGTGGTTTGGTTAACTTTTCTACTTCTGTTTGTTTAATTTATGGACTGTATAGTAGTTTTCTTTCCTTTACTGTGAGATCTTTGATGTATTATCCTTCTGGAAATTATTTATTTACTTTTTTATTTAGAGGTAGGGTCTCGCTCTGTGATCCGTGCTGGTCCTGAACTTACTATGTGGCCCAGGCTGACCTCGAACATATAGCAATCCTCCTGTTTCAGTCTCCCAAGTGCTGAGATTACAGGTGTGCGCCACCACGCCTGGTTTATTAGAAATTGTTTTAAGAGATTATAATTTAGAAGGGAATATTTTTAAAGGCAGCTTTTTTCTTTGTTGACCCAATTAATGCATATTTGCCATAGGAAATTTGGAAACTATAAAAGATGAGATAGAAGTTGGCTACTATACCAACAATCCAGAGATAATGTCTGTTACAGCGACACCTTTACAATCTTTTGTTAGTTATATATTTATGGAATATGCTTGTTTTGTTTTGTTTTGTTTTTGAGACAGGGTCTTGCTCTGTAGTCCTGAACTCACTACAGAGCCCAGGCTGACCTCGAACTAATGGTAATCCTCCTGCCTAAGCCTCCTGAATGTTGGTATTACAGGCGTGACTGTCATGCCTAGTTTATATGGTGCTGAGAAATCGAACCCAGGGCTCTGAGCTTGTCAGGCAAGTGCTTTAACCACTGAGCTATTCCTCCAGCCATAGGATATGTTACTAAGAAAGAATTTAGTTGCAAATAACAGAATACCTACATAGCAGTGACCTAAATCAGGTAATGGCTTCTTTTGGCTCAAGAGGCCGAGATGTTGGAAGTCCTAGGTGAGAGCAGGCAGCAGGGTGCTGCCCCCAGGACTCAGGTCCTTAGCCACAGGTCACTTGGCTGTGTGTTGACTGCTTTGCCTTGTGTTCTTCCTGGAAGAAGAGCAGGCAGCAGAGCTACGGGATGATAGCCAAGATTGTCCCTTTTAGGGCGGGGGATGTAGCTCAGTGGTAGAACATTTGTCTGTTACATGCTGGGACCTCGGGTTCAATCTCCAGCACCAAAAACAAGAAAAATAAAAAGAGAAGGAGAGAAAAGAAAAGATCATTTCCTTTCAGTACTTGTGCTTAATATTCATTGGCCAGATTTGGATCACAGGCTATCCAGGAGAGGCATTGGAGGTGGCAGGTTGTTTCTTAGGGTAGTTAACAAAACAGCCCTGCTTTTTGCCGTGTAGTTTTTAAAAAACACTGTGAAACCAAAACTTTTGGGGAATGCCTTCTTAGTTTTCCTGTAGTATAAAATGGGAATTTGTTGCTTTCCTTACAGGTTCGAATGAAATCCATGTTCGCAATTGGCTTTTGCTTCACTGCTCTAATGGGAATGTTCAATTCCATGTAAGTATCATTTTATGTGTTTTTTTGCCTATTAAATATTATTTTTTTATATGTGTAAGCATAAAGTTTTTGGTACTGTTTTACTTTGATATAATTTCAAATTTACAGAAAAGTTGCACAAAGTATATATTATTTAGATTCACAGTTAAGATTTTTCTCCATATGTTTTATCCTGGGGACTTGTGCCCTAGGCAAGTGCTATACCTCTGAACTCCATCCTTAGGCCTGTTTTTCCCTCTTTTCTCTCTCTTTCCATATGACATATGTACTCATACGTCAGTTATTTATGTACTTTTCTTAATCATTTGAGAATATGTTACATGCTTTTTAGCTATAAGTACTTTCATTTGTATTTCCTAAGAAGGACATTTGTATTTATTTATTTATTTATTTATTTATTTATTTATGTGGTAGTCTTGCTGTATAATCCAGGCTGATCCTGAACTCACTATGTATTCCAGACTGGCCTTGGCCTCATGGCAGTCTTCCTGCCTCAGCTTCCTGAGTTCTGGGGTTACAGCCATGGGCCACCATGCCCATGCCCGTGCCCAGCTAGTATGTGTTGCTGGGGCTTAAACCTGGCCCTCAGGCTTCCTAGGTAAGTTGGTGTGGAGCTATGCCCCCAGCCCAAGAAAGACTTTAAAAAAAAAATATATATATATATATATGACCTAAAACAGTTACTAAAATCAAGGGTATTTAATTTTGATAGCCTGTAATTATACAATAACTTTTTCATCCTCTTAATATTGAGGACTTTTATTTATAAGATGAAGTTTTATTTATATGATGAAGGGAGTATGTGGTCTCCAAACAGAGTTACCTTCCCTCTGTTTTTAAGTTGCTTACTCATATACTGCTTCAAACTGAAGACAGTCATATGAGATGTTCTGGCTCCTGAAATAGAATCTTAACAACTATCATCTTGTTTAATTATGAGGTGGTCAGTTACTGCTGTCTAAACTAGCATACAGCAGACCTGAGTAATGTGCACAGGCTTTGATAGGAGTTACAGAAACATCCAAAGAGATTGCATGTGTTAACTACCTTTTCAAGGCTCCTGCCCTGTATCACATGTGTTAGAACTTCTTCTTCTTTTCCTTTCCTTCCTGTTACTCACCCCCCTTTTCTGCCTGCCTGCCTCTCCCTTTCCCTGGGCCTTTTCTCCAAGTGTACCCTTCTGTTTCTGCCTGTTAAGTGTATACTTTGTGCTAGCCATTGTGCTAGGTGTTAGGGTATCACCCCTGTGCTTGAGAGTATCAGAGTTTTACAGGAAGAAGACAGACTAATAAATACATGCATGGATGTTACAACCAGAAATATACATGAGGTGTAGGAGGGGCAAGGAAGGGCGTGGTTATTTTTATCTAGGTGAGATTTAAAGAAGGTGTCCAAAATGGCTTTAATGTAAAATGTCTTATCATTGTTAGAATTGTGGACCTTTAGAAGTAGAAGACTTCTGTGGACTTCATAGCTCAAAGGTTAAATAATTTGCCCAAGGTATCTAGAGATTCCAGAGTTTGTATTTTATATAATCCTAAATCCATCATCTATCCTAATGACAAGTTAATTGTAATTTAATTTTCATACTCTTTGATCTCCTTAATGAGGGACAAGTATTGGCACTAGAGTTGAGAAGATAAAAGTCTTGATTTTTAACGCAAGTTTTGCAACATGAAAATAATCTCGTCTTATTATATTCATTACTTACAGGTAGGAGGTAATACTTTTCACAGTTCTGCCAGTTTTTTGATATTTTTTGTGGTTAAAACTGGACTTTGAGGGGCTATAAGTATAGCTTAGTGATGAGAATGGTTGCCTAGCAATCACAAGTCCCTGAATTTGGATCCCCAGTACCACATAAGCCAGGCATGGTGGTGCACACCTCTAATCCCAGCACTTGGGAGGCTGAGGCAGGAGGATTATCATAAGTCCTAGGCCAGCCTGGGCTCCATAGTGAGTTCAGGACCAGCCTATACTGCAGAGCAAGATCTCAAAAAACAAAAACCAATCAAACAAACAACAACAGTAAAAACTGAGCTTTAACATGTAGGTTTGTTGTGTACTCATAGCTGCTTTACTGCAGGAAGTGCAGTTATTACATGAGCTGTTACATTCGATTCATACTGTTGGGTCGCACGGATGTAGTGGTAGATCCTGTGTGTTCCCCTCTGTGTCACTAATTACTTGCATTTGCCTTTCTTCTCTTGGCTTCTTGTAGCTTTCCCCTTCCTGTGTGCATCCCACATGAATATTTAGGTCTGACTGTTCATTTAGTTAAATAAAAAAGGTGCATGCCGTTTGTAGTGTGCCGAGCTTTGTGGAGGTCCGAGCAGGCCGCCTCGCCTAGCTGTCTGTCGCGTGGCTTGCCACCTTTCCGTAGCCTAGACTTCTGGGTGGCATGGTTTACCAGTTACGGATCGGCTCTTCTTTCCTGGTAGAGGTTAATGTAATTTGCAGATACCCCAGTTGAGGGACTCCTTAAAAAAAGGAGAAGCCATGTCATGCTGACCTGGACGCCAGCTGTTTGTCCTGTTTCCGGACTCCGGAGCAGCTGTCTCTGGGCCTTGGAGAGCCTTGTTTTCTTCACGTCAGTTTGGGCGCTCACTTGGGGCCCGTTGTGTTCTCTGCCAAAGCAGCGCTCACCCCCAGTACCTGTGTATTTCAGTGGTCCTCAGTTTTGCTGGAATCGAAACCTTTGCTTTCATCCCTTCTTTTTACTAGATGTGATTTCATATCCACCCCATCCCAAATGTAACGCTAGGTACTGAGTGGCCTACCTCAAATCCTGTGCAGCCTCTCTCCCTTTCAGTTAGTGCTTCCCGTTTATTCCTCTCTGTCTGGTCATTCCTCCATCTCCCCATTCCTCCCTTTCTCTTGTCTTGGTATTAATCCACCCTAGTTGTACACTCATGTCTTTTTCCTCCTACTTCCTGTGCTCCCTCCTTGGATCTCTCTGGTCTGTGATGAGGCTCAGGTGACTGTTACTTGCCACCTGGTAACACCACGTGCTCTCTTGCGTTGTGACCCTAACCACGTTCACGATACTCTCAGCTCTTTTGTGTATATCACCCCTGTACTCTTTAACTACCCTCTGAGATAAGGATTATTATCTTCATTTTATGTGTGCGGATAATGAGAATTCAGTTTACTTAGTTTGGCCAAGGTGTCTTACCTAGTAAAGCTCGATCTGAGACATAACTCTTCAGCCTCTCTCAGCCTCCAGAGTCCACCCTGGCCACAGCGTCTTCTGGAGGAGAGCTCCCGAGCCTGGCTGGCACGCATCCGTGTGTTGGCACCAGCCTGTTCTTCAAACATTTGACTTACTTCACTGATGACCAACTTCTCTGTTCACTACTCCTGGGACACTTACTCTTTCATTCAACATTTTTTTTTTCATTTGACTTCTAGAGTCAGTCGAATGTCAAGGTCCTCTACAACGGTCTCTTTTTGAGTTATCATTAAAATTTTATTAACTTCATTTGTAGCAAAATGGATGAGCCTGGAGGATTCTGTGTCGACTGTAATAAACCAGTACCTAATAGGAAAGACACCTACCACATGTACTCCTTTGTGTTTCGGTGCTGAAAAAGTTAATCTCCCAGAAACAGAAAGTAGAAGAGTGGTCGCGTGGAGCTGACTGGAGAGTCACCAGGCAGAGATGGGGAGTGGGTGTGAACATACAGTCAGAGGAGGAAGAAGTTGGCAGCACAGTATAACGACGACAGTTAGCAGCAGTCTGTTGTGCATTTCACAGCAGCTGGAACCTGAGGCTCTTGATGCTTCCAGAACAAAGAAACAGTGTGCTTGCTGTCCCCCATAGTATATAATTGTGTGTCACAACTCACAGTGCTCAGTCTTGGACGTAGCCAGTGTGTCCACTAACAGATGAATGGATAAAGAAGGTGTGGCATATTTGCACAACGGAGAACTACTTTTCCATAAAAAAAGTTAAATCTGAATTATTTGTAGGAAAGTGCTTGCACCTCGAGACCATTACGCTTAGCAAAATGAGCCAGCCACAGGAGATGGAATATTTCATGATCTCTCTCGTATGAGGAAACCAAAGCATAAAAAAGGGTGGAAGAGAGATGGGGGATAGTAAGAAGATGCTTTTGTGGAGAAGGAAAGGGGAAGTGGAGGTAAGGGGGTGAGCACAGGGAAGGGAAGTAAATGCGATCAACAGGCGATGTGTGAGCGCAGCATTTCTCAGGCTGTTATGTATCACAAGTACATACCAATAAACAAAAAATAAAAAAATTAAGTATTAATTAAAAGTAAAAATTGTTTTTTCTTCTTTTTTTTGAGACAGGGCCTCATTCTATAGCCCAGGCTGGTCCTGAATGTACTATGGAGCCCAGGCTGGCCTTGGACTCATGGCAATCCCCCTGTCTCAGCCTCCCAGGTGTTGGGATCACAGCATGTCCAGCTTTATGTGGTGCTGGGGAATTGAACTCAGGGCCTTGCTCTTGCTAGGCAATTGCTTTAACTACTGTGCCATTCCTCCAGCTCCCAAATTGTTAATTTATAAACTAACTGGAATTCAATACTATTTTGGGTAATTTGGTTAATGCTGTCATATTTTTCTGTAGTCTCAATTTAAATAGTTTTATACCCTTAATCATATTGATATTTAGAACATTTATACAGCTTATCCATAGAACGTGTAAGAGGATCATGTCCCTCACACTTTTCCACAAACACTGAAAATATATTTTCTTCTAGCTCTTTCTTAAGCTTTTCTATTTTAGAAACACTTTTCTATCTTAGAAAAGGAAAAGGAGTCATTTTCAAATCCTAAAAGCTATTACATGAAAGTAAATTATCCAGTATATTATGTGTATATTTTAGTAATCTGCTTTTTTTGTTTACAACTGTATATTCCATAAATTTCTACTCAGTAAATTTTATTCTGTTCTGTGTATATGTTAGAGATTTTTGAGTCTTTGAAAAGAAGATTTCATAAAACCTCCTGGTGTGATGGTTCTCAAAGTGAGGTTTGAGTTTCCAAGTTTTCTTAGAAGTCTTTGAGACCTTTTCAGGAAATTATTGAAGTCAAAACTATTTTTACAATAATGTTACTTGTGTTTTTTTTACTCTTGTTAAGAGATTGCAAAAATAAAACAGTGCCATTTTTTTTCCACTATTTTGGGGGAGGCGGGTTAGAATATATTTTCCAGAAAGTTCTTTTTCATAAATTTATGTTAGATGTATTCACTTTTCAAATTGAACTAATTAATATTTTAACATTTCTCAGTTTTAACTTCTAACATAGCACGCATTAATAGCTCTACCCTATGCACACAGAAGCTTTTAGGACTCAGTACTTTGTCAGTGTGCAAGGGAGTTGTCACACCAAGAGTGGAGACCACTCCTTTGGGAAGAGAGTGATGGCAGTGAGCCAGGCTGAGTACATGTCACACGCAGGTCCACGTCCCGCATTGGCATGTCACCCTGTCTTTGTTTTGCAGACATCACGAGACTTCTCACCACCAGATTCTGCTGTGAATGTAAGACGCCTTTCAGCTTTCCAAAACTGGTAACTTTATTTTTTTCCATCTCAGATTTGATGGCAGAGTGGTGGCCAAGCTGCCTTTCACGCCTCTTTCTTACATCCAAGGACTGTCCCATCGAAACCTGCTGGGCGATGACACCACCGACTGTTCCTTCATCTTCCTCTACATCCTCTGCACCATGTCAATCCGGCAAGTGAGTGACCACGTCCACTACTTAGAACGTGTCTGTCCTTGACCTCGTACCCAAAATTAGCTTTTACTTGAATAATGCTAGAATTGTGTGTCTGTTGCGAATGAGATCTTTCTGTTGCTCATTTTAGAATGCCAGCATATCCCGCCTAAAGCTTTTTTAAATACATATAGATCTAGATGACTGCTCCTCTAGAGATAAGACGTCACGATAAAGCCAGGCATGTGTCTTCTACAGCCCACTCTTCAGATCCTTGCGTTCTTCCTCTGCATTGGACTACAGCTACTGAAGTAAGGCGTTCCCAGCACCATTCCTTCATTATATACCCATGCCTTCTGGCACTGGAGGAACACCCGTACTTCGGTGATTTTAGGTTAATCACAGTGGAGATAAACTCTGGATTATAGAATTTACGTCTGGGGCTGAGGGTGTAGCTCAGCGAATAAAGTACTTTAGCGAGCACAAGGCCCTGGGCCCAATTTCCCACCACCACATGGGGAGGGGGCAGACTCATGCCTGTAATCTCAGCACTGGAGAGGCTGAGGCAGGAAGATTGTTGGGCATTTGAGGCCAGCCTGGAGTATGTAGTGGGTTCAGGACCCGCCTGGACTACAGAGCAAGACCCTGTCTCAAAAAAAAAAAAAAAACAATTTACATCTGGCCAAGTTGATCACTAGGTATTTGTAGTGCAGAATGTTGGAAAGCAGAGAGGAAACTATACAGGGTTTAGGAGCCCAGAAGAGAGACCCAGCCTTGACCTGGTGGAGAATCGTTTACAGAGTGAAGGAGCTTTTGAAATGATACTCTTTGGTACTGGAGATTGAACTTCAGACTGAGTTATATGCCCAGATTTTTGTAGTATTTTTATTTTGGGTCAGGGTGTCACCGAGTCCCTCTCCTGCCTCAGATTCCCTTGGTGCTAAGGTTATGGGCGTGTGCTAGAGACAGGACTTTACAAGTGAAAGGAGAGGCTGAAGTCTGCGGCTCAGGGACTGTTTCAGGGCGCGTTGAGTTTCTGAACATGCTGTCTTTCAGCAAGCATTCGAGTGGGAAGTTTGTGCCTATAGTAAATACGTGTGTTTATTTGCTACCTAAGTGATTGGCTCTTTCAGAGTTCTCTCTCCCCTCCTGAGTACTGTCTGGCAGGCATGTGGGGGACAATAAGGACTAAAGTACAGTTCATGGCTCACAGAGCTCCTGATGGTGCCGCAGGCCCTCATCACATGCCCGCGATGGAGCATCCGGTCACTGACCTGCACAGCAGGTCCGGCGTCACGCGCGCCCACCTTAGCGTCTGGCCTGCTCTGCCTTCTCTCCTGATGCTTCCTCTTTCTCCTGCTAACTGAGCACCCAGACTTCAGGGCTTTCTGAAATCATTTTCTGACACTGAAGCATAGTTGTAAGAGGAGCCCGAGTAAATGCAGAAATGCAGGAGACTATTCCAATAATTAGCAAACATTGTCATGTTCCACGGTGTTAATGTATCGAGAGGATGAAATGGTGGGGGCGACGTTGAAAACTGGATCGAAGGCAAAGCCGGCTCAACTAGTGATTCATTTCATGTGAGTAGGGAGAAAGAAACCAAAGTAACTCCCAAGTTCTCGGCTCTGTTACCACCCAAAAGGTAGCGAGCTTCCCTGGAGAGTGGGAGTGGAAGAAGGGAGAGTCGGACAGTCGAGGGCATGCTGAGTGCGAGGTGGATGTGGGGCACTTGGAGACGGGCGTGTCCACCAGGTAGTTGTTGATATGGTGGAGATTACACGTTACAGGAAGCAGTGACACGTCCTGACTCACTGGAAACAAAGGCTGGTTGCTCCGTGCTGGGGAAGCTGACAGTGAATGAGCTAAGGATGGCCATTCCTGAGTGGTTCTAGCCAGATGACAAAGGAGTGCAGTGTAGCTAATGTGTTTTTTGCTGGGCCTTCCTGAAGTACCCAGGTGACAACAACCAGTAGCTTCATTTTATTGGTTGCTGGTCTTACCCTCTGAGTTTCTTGCCAATGGAAGACATGGTTGTGGAAAGATGCTTTTCTTGTGTTCACCTCTGCTGCCATTCCACCATTCAGTAGTTACCTGTTAGTGGGAGTAGACAGACATTTGAGATGGTTGATTTGTGTTTTTCCCAGTCTCAATCCTATTTTAGATTTTGCATTTGTGTATTCTTCCAGTTTCTTCATAGTATGTTGAAGACTCAGGTGATTTAGAAAAACGAGTATTTCCAAATCTTCCTAATTTGAAAGGCCTGGAAAAGTAATTTTAAGGAAAAGAAGTAGAATAGGAAAGCAGTCAGGCGACATTCAGTACGTAATACTGAAGACGCAGAGGTAGTAACTGTGCCCACAGAAATGCCTGCTGCATGGTGGGTGCTGAATCCCCGCATGGCAGGTGTTACTTTCTTTTCTGTGTCTGCATGCAAGCACTGTAATGATGCCCGTTACATTGAATTGTTCGAAGAACTTAAGAACATATATGTAAAGTATTTAAGAACTATATGTAGCTAGTGTAAGTACGTGTCACTGTTAACCTTTTTTCCCCTAAGTGCTGAGGGTTAAACTCAGTAGCAACTCCCACTGATATATCCCTAGTCCTCCTTATTTTTTATTTCTTATTCCATATATTGAGATAGGGTCTCACTCTGACCTTGGGCTTGCTCAGTCTGATCTGGGACATGCAATCCTCCTGCCTCAGCCTCCACAGTTACTGGGCTTATGATCACACACTGTCATGCGAGGCTAGGTAAGTATTAAACTGTCCCCTTGAGCAGTATTTCAAAAAGCTACAAAAAGCAAGTTATGAAAAAAGGAATATAGTTATTAATACAATTATTACTTAGCTATATATTCTTAAAGTCTTTTTATATATTTTATGAAGACTAATTTTTAAAGCAATTTTAAGTTCATAGCAAAATTGAACTCATAGAGATTTCTTGTTACGTCTCTGGCCTCCACGTCTCCTCACCGTTCCCTGCTGTTAGTAGCAGAGTGGCACATTTGTTAAACTGATGAACATTCGTGGACACAGCATTATATTATTATTATGCAAAATCCATAGCTTCTGTTTGATGGTCTGCTTTGTTTTGAGGACAGGGCATTGAGCTCTGGGCCTTACATATGCTAGCTGAGTGCTCTGCCACGTAGCTGCATCCCCACTCGTAGCTGCATCCCCACTCGGGAATAAACCACTGAAGTTCATTCCTTGTTTGTTTGTTTTGTTTTGTTTTGAGATGGGGTCTTGCTCTTGCTCTGTAGCCCAGGCTGTTTCTGAAACCACCGTGGAGCTCAGGATAGCCTTGAACTCACAGCAGTTCTCCTGCTTGTACCACCATTCCCAGTGTACATGGTGCTGAAGAATCAAACCCAGGTCTTGCCCTTGCTCACCCCTGAGCTGCGCCCCTAGCCCAGCGTTTATTCTTGATGTTGTACATTCCCTGCATTTTGATTTATGTCCATTTTGGGTTCTTATGACATGGAATTTCTATTTTTTATATTTGTGTATGTATATATAGAGAGAGTTGGAGCATAATTATTCAATTAATATAGTATTTGGCTTTTTCTATGGCATGCTCATATAGGCGTCATAATTGCAATCTTTTTCATAGGGCTGCTACATGACTCTTTCATGCCCCCGATACAATTGTGTCATTAGGAGGAGGTTTAATAGAGGATAACAGCCTTTTGAGCTGTACATCAGTTCTCTTCCACCTTGATAACTCCGTCTGCTGCAGCTTCTCCCCTCACAGATGGGGATAACTAGGTGCTGTTATTCAGTGCTTAGAACTGTTTATAAGCTTGCAGATGCAGAGAAATGTAGGATGTCAGTTGTGGAGAGACTAGTGACATCTGGTCTTTTTGCCAAGGCTCCTTGCATCGTGAGGCCATCACTCAGTTGCTGTGTGTGTTTTAGAGAAGGAATGGTTTCACTGATGAAAAGAACACCCGGGTTTCCCTTGTGAGTCTATAAGAAGTTTAAACAGATTGTTCAGTGTGGCCACCGGTTCACTGTTGAACACAGAGCATTTGTATGAAGATACAGATACTTGAGCAGTACATCCCTGGCACTTTGTGCTGGGCGTTCCTGGAGGGAGCCTGGGTTTCGGTGAGCTCCAGCTGGGGCTCCTGAGTGTCTCGGTCTCAGCACTTGCTGCTGCTGTTTTCGCTGCTTGCACCTAGCGTCATGGCTCCACTCAGCCGTCCTTCCTGTGCTTTCGGGTTCCTTGAGACTGTCAGCAGACTGCCTGTTAGTAAGGTGCCTTGTTGTTTCAAAATATTTTTCGTTTTCCTTTTAGTTGCTTATTTTGTCATAGTAAGCCTGTGGTTTAAAGGGCATCAGAGATTTTTAAACTGGTTTTTAATCTCCAAAATTATAAGGACTCACTTAAATGACCCCTGTCCCTGTAGAATGACTGAGCAAGGACCCCGTGTATATTTTGTCTAGACTGTATTATTGTATTTGTTAACTGGCCAAATGTGCTTAATCATAATACATTCTGTAATGTCTTATTTCAAATTTTGTCTTTAGAGTCATTTACCATTCTGCCCAGTGTGGCGTTAAATACATCATAGTCGCTCAGGAAGAGCATTTTATTAAGTGAATGAAATTGGAAATTGGTAACATTATACCATTTGGTTTTATGACTTCTTTGAGCATTTGGTTGTTTTTTATCTTAGAGGTGAGTGTGAAAGCACTGTTTCTATTACGAATGTAAGACAGACAGATCATCCTCTAGCTTATGTCCTGATCTTCTAACGACTGATTTTTTTTGTTCTCACATTTCTCCTTTAGCACAGCAATAGTATTGTAGGATATATTTTGAAATATTTTATTGTAAATGTAACTTAAATGAGTTGTTAAAGTTGTATTCTTTATATTTAAACATTTCATTATGTCCTGACAGTGATATCTCAGAAATACAGATACTCGTGTCCAGTAGGCACTTAATAACCTTGTTTTTCTTTGATGCTAAGGATTGAACACAGGGGCTTTGCACGTAGCTCTCAGCTCAGAGCTTTTTTTTATTTTTAACTTTGAGACAGAATATTGCCGAGTTGCCTGTGCCAGCCTTAACCTTGTGACCTTGTGATCCCCTGCCTCAGTGAATTCATTAGACTAAGAATCAAGGGAGGATCATATAAATTCTTCCTAAACTCATAATTTAGCTTTGGGGTTTTGGACAAATCATCATACCTCTCCAAGTTTTAGTTTTCTGAAATATATATTTACATATTTATATCTTTTTTGAGACAGACTCTTGCTCCTCAGTGGCCCAGGCTGGCCCTGAACTCACTATGTAGCCCGGGCTGGCCTTGGACTCAGGGCCGTCCCAGGTACTTGGATTATAGGCATGTGATCGCACACGCAGCTAATTTTTATGTGGAGCTAGAGAATCAAGCCCAGGGCCTGTGCGTGCTAGGGAAACGCTCTGACTGCTGAGCTGTGCCCTCAGACCTAATTTTCTCAAATATAAAGTGAAGACATTGAGCACAAGAAATCAGATGAGCTCTGGAAGTTTTTCTTCTAAAATGTATGTACACTTTCAACAACTGGCCTATACTTAACCTTTGGACACTCATAGGCCCTCTCTGTTCCCTCTTTAAAGCGCGTACCAGTTGATTTCCTGGGTGCACCGTCTCCTCCTGAGTGCTTGTTAGTACACCTACACTGTCTGTTCCCACCACCTGAGTCACTGCTTTCCAAAAGCCAGTGGTGTTTATCCCAAGCTTGTTTATACTGGTTTTACTTGTTACTGTGTTTCTATAATTTAATTAAATGTTACATTAACCAATGAAACTGGAATATTAAAATAGATTGTTTTATGAGAGGTATGTAAGTTTTGGAAAACTAAATAAAGATGTCTTTCTAAATAAAAATAATTGTCACATTAGTTATAGGTGAAATGGAGCTGGGAATAATTGTGCAGGCCTGTAGTATCAGTGCTGTAGTTGGTTGAGGCAGGATGAAGTTCAAGCCTGGCCTGGGCAGCTTAGCAACCTCGACACCCTTGTTTCAAAAAGGAAAAAGAAACAACGACGATATAGCTCAGTGCCAAGGCCCCGCGTTCAATTCCCTGTTCTGGAAGAAAAAGAAAAACATATAGGTGAACTAAAGACAAAGATGAGGAGAGGTGGGCTGGAGGAATAGCACAGCAGCTAGAGTGCTTGCCAGCACTCACAAGTCCCTGGATTCAGCACCTCAGCACCACATAAGCTGGGCTTGGTGGTGCGTCCCAGCCCTCAGGAGGCTGAGGCAGGAAGCTTGAGGTTGAGTTCTAGGCCAGCCTGAACTGCATAGTGAGTTCAGGACCAGTCTGGACTATAGAGTGAGACTCTGTCTCGAAAATAAATAAATAAAAATTTAAAAAGAGGAGGAAAGGCGTTAGAAATCATAGGAATCTGTACCCAGATTGCCTTGCAAGTCTGTTGCATTTTTTAATCAGTTTTAATTAATTGCAACTGAAAACTGTAGACAGTGCTGAGATGACTAAATCTAGCCAGAAAACCCACACTTAAATACTCTGCTATAAGAAGTAAATATATTTTAATATACTTTCTATGCTTTGTGGTTAAAAAAAAAAGGTTACTGTACGTTAGAAGGATTGCCCAGTTGTAGAACACTTGCCTAGCATGCACAATTCCACAGGGTTGACCCCAGCCCTGAAAAACTAAAAAATTGTCAGGTGTTGGGAGTATGTATGATCCCAGTACTGAAGTTGAGAGTTCGCGGCTGGGCCTGAACTACACAGTGAGAATCTCTCTCTCTCTCTCTCTCTCTCTCTCTCTCTCTCTCTCTCTCTCTCTCTCTCTCTTTCTCTTTCTCTCTCTTTATGATGTCCCACTTGAAAAAAATAACCTTTGATTGGAAGACCAAAGGCCTTTCAGATACAGAGGGCTTGTACTATGCTTGATTTTCATTACACTGTACCCCTTGCAAAAAACACAATGATCCTATCACAAGTCTTAAATAATAATACTTAATTTGCATGCATTCCCTTTGCCTGAGATCTATACAAACCATTTCTTTATATTTCATATTAAAACTCAGTTTGTACTATGTTTTCTTTGCAGAACATCCAGAAGATTCTTGGCCTTGCCCCTTCCCGAGCTGCCACCAAGCAGGCAGGTGGATTTCTTGGCCCGCCACCTCCTTCTGGAAAGTTCTCTTGAACTCAAGAAGAACCCTTTTATTCCTGTCCTTTTTTTTTTTTTTTTTTCCCCAGACACTCAAATCAGACAGGCAACTATTTTGTAGCAGAAGCCATATGCAGCCTGAGTGCTTGGGCTGTTTTCTAGTTTTGCATTATTTCTTGGCTTTTTAATAATGATAGGATAGTGCTTTGGGTCACAGATAATTTTTTCCCCCAAACTTATTATACCGATTAGCTAAGTTCAGGTGTTTTTTGTAATCAAAAGCATATCATCTTTATTGTTCGGCTTGCATAAATACTCTTCTGTGGAATGACTTGCGAGGCCATGGGCGTGCCACGTTCCTGGAGGCTCCCTCTCCGTGAGCATTCAGGGAGAGAACTCAGGTAACTCAGCTCAGTTGGAACCGTGTGTTGTGTTGTTAAAGCCAAATGACTTCAGATGAAAAAAGAGGCCAAATTTTGAGCTGTTTTATCTCTTAAGAAGAGATGTTTTATTTTGTTTCGCGTATTTTTAGATAAATGTTTTAGAAATGTGAACATAAGGGTAAGCATTGGCCAAGAAAACTTACAATAAACGTGCATCAAGTCCTGTTGTACCATACCTGTTTTCTCCTATGTTCGAAATGTAGAGGTGTCCAAGTACAGGGATCAGAAAGCCAGGCTGGAAACAAAAGTGATGACTCATGGGAGCTTAGTGAGGGTTGCGGCACATCCCGTCACACAGTCTGTGCCCTGTCACAGGTTGCTGGGTTCCCGCGAGGGCTCTGTGGCCTCTGCTCTGTAGGCAGCATCATGTGACTCGACCTCAGTTAGTTCTTGCTGTGCCCCTGCGCTAGGGGGAAGGAAGCGCAGACCCCCGTCCTGCCCCCTCCCTGGCAGTCTCCTCGGATGTGGGGGTTGTGCCTGGAAGAAAAAAGCATACATAGTCTATAAAATAGTATCTAGCAGACTACCAACAAACGTCTCATCAGCAATCGAAGTCTGGAAGAGAGTAGATAATATCTACCCTGTGCTGAGGGGAAAATCATCATCCTAGAACCTTAGGCACAGCCAAGCTATACGGTTGATGCGAAAAATACATTTTTATACAAAGCCTGAGAAAAATTACTGAAGCTTATATTTCAAGGACAAAAACGAAGGTTCCAGAAGCTGTCTGTGGACCATCTTTCTCATTTTGCTTGCAGAAATTAATACAATATATGGATATTACATGTTTTATGAGCCCATAGGCTATTTGTGACCTTCACTTACTAGATGAAGACGATGAGGCAAGAGAGGGAAACTCACTGGCTCAGTGTCCCCCAGCTGAGGGTGGCAGGGCCAGGCTTTACCCGGGAGGCCTGTGGGACTTCACCTTGCTAGTCATGCCGCAGCTGCGCAGCAGTCTCCCAGGTTGTACTTTTGCCTTCTTTCTAAAATCTGTCTACTCAAAGTAGTCAACATGAAGGAGAACAGCAGGAGCCTTAAAAAAAAAGAAACAAAACTGGTGAGCCAGGCGTTGTGGCTCGTGCCTGTAATCCCAGCCCTTGGGGAGGCTGAGGCAGGAGACTCTTAAGCTCAAGACCAGCTGGGGCAACACAAGGCCATGCAGGACCACATAGCAATAAGCTGTCAAAAGCAAGGACAAAAAGTTGGGCCTGATAGCACAGCCTGTGATACCCGCACTTTGGGAGTTTGACATAGAAGGATCATAGGTTCAAGTTCCGCTTGGGCAGGTTAGCAAGAAGCTATCTCAAAATTTAAAAAAGTAAATGAATAATAATTAAAAAAAACCCTCAGTGTGATACCCTAGATTCATTCCCCAGTACCACAGGAAAAAAAAAAAAGCTATTAAAGCTATTTTGAGTTTACTTGTACCAGAAAGATGTTGGTAATGGGTGATGTAGAGCTGTCTCGGAGTCTTCTTAATTACTCCATGCCATGCAAAGCCTGGTGATGAAGACCACGATGCTCATGACAATAATGACAAATGTGGACACATAAGATACAGCAGAGAGAGCGAGCCAGCAGCTCCCCCTCCGACTGTGCTGTAAGCTGAGTCAGGGGAGAATGCATAGCTCCCTCACCCACCCAGCTTTGACCCAGCTTTGAGGCTGGGCCCGTCCTTCTGAGCAGATCCCTCATGAGCCAGATTTTCCTGTACGACAAATTACAGTGAAGAGTAACAGAGAAGTTACAGGAAGAAGAGAGCAGGGCTAGCGGTTGCTTGCTGTATTCTTCACACTGTAGCAAGGTCACGTTGCAACAGAAATAAGGCTGTCCCGCCACAAGGGCAAATTCAAGGAGATGCAGAAGTGCACTGCAGAGGCAATGCTTTTAGATGGCTTGTCCTGAAAACATTTCAAGACTAGCTTTTTTTTTTTTTTTTTTTTTCCTTGAGACAAGGTCTCACTCTATAGTCCAGGCTGGTCCTGAACTTACTACAGAGCAGGCTGGCCTAGAACTCAGAGCAGTCATCCTGCCTCAGCCTCCCGAGTGCTGGGATTACAGGCATGCGCCACTGTGCCCAGCTGTGTGTGGTGCTGGGATGGAACCCGAGGCCTCGTGCTGTGACCAGGCGCTGTGACCACCGATCTCTGCCCCTGCCCAAGACCAGTCACGTGATGACAGGTTGCAGAGCATCGTGAGTCATCATAATTGACATTTCAAGCCAGGAGTCCTCTGAACATCTCAGCCCCGAGCTGTCTACTTCCTTAGGCGAGGTGCCCTCTGTATTGGGAAAAACCTCTCAGTATTGTGAAATTTGCCTTACGCTACTCATGTTGCACTTGTAACGTGTTAAGGTAGTGAACTTTTTAAAAGTAAACTCGAAAGTACAGATTAAATGCAGGCAAACCTGAGTTTGTTAACAGCTTACATTCCAAAAGCCAAGCTAATTTAAAAATTGGGAAGCCACTGTGTAGGTACTTGCATGCCCTGGCCAGACTGTGGCTCCTGGCCTCCACGTCAGTCTCCTGCTCAGCAGGCCAGGTGGCTGACGTGACCTCCGAGGGTGGACAGAGCATCCGGATCTGCCCTTTTTCTACAGCAGGGTGCTTTGCTGGCTAGAGGACCAAGACAGCAGTTGGAGGGCCTGCCTAGCAAGAACAGGTCCTGAGTTTGGTTCCCCAGCACCACGTAAGCTGAGTGGGACAGTGCATGTCTGTAATCCCAGCACCCAAGAGGCTGAGGCAGGAGGATTGCTGTGACTGAGGCCAGTGGGGGCTACATAGTGACTTCAGGACCAGCCTGGACTGCAGAATAAGACTGTCCAATAAAATAAAGTAAAAATAAAAATTCTTTGCTGCCAGACACAGTGATACAGACCTGTGATCCTAGCTTCCTAGCTGCTCAGGAGGCTGAGGCCGGGTCTCAAGTTCAAGGCCATCCTGGGCAATACAGCAAGACCTTGTCTGGAAAAAACAATTAATAAAAATGCTGGTGATTTATGTATGTAGGTCATTACTTCCTGGGTATAATACCAGCGGAAAAAAATTAAGCATTATGCTCTATACTAATGTATTACAGGTTTTGGTTTTGTAAGGTAGGATCTTGCTTTGTAGTCCAGACTTGCTTGAATTTGTGTTATTTCTGTCTTAGCCTGTCAAGCGCTGGGATTGCAAGTGTGCATCACATCATGCCCCACTTGTAGGTTTTTTTTTTTTTAAACGTATTTACACCAGAGGGTAGAGTGCTTTGGAGCATGCTCAAAGCCCTGGAGTCTAATCATAACTGGAAAGAAAAGGAAAAGGAGGGAAGGAAAGAAAGGCTGAGGTAATGCTGTAACTCCTAGCTGCTTAGCATCCAGCTTCAGTATCGCATCACTGAGACGTCTGCCTCCCTCTGCCCTTTCTCATTCACTCATCCATGTGGCAGTACCATGATTGAGCCGAGGGCCTTTGCACTAAGCTGTATCCCCAGGCCTTTTTTTTTTTTTTTTTTTTTTTTGAGACAAGGTGTTGCCAATGCTCTTGCCTCTCAGCCTCCCAGGTGGCTGGAATGACAGGCGTGTGCCCCACACCCAGCCCTTAGTCTACGCTGTGCAGGCCTTCTGGTTACATTTATAGCTTTTGCATCACTAACTACCAAGGTGTTAAATAATGGTGTGTGATAGTGTTATTGTTCTTCATTGGCTAAAATACCTTTGTGGATATACATTTTTCCTTACCTCCTATGGGGGAAAGGTGGTAAGGTTTTTAGGAAAAGCAGAGTAAATGCTTGATTCCTTGGTCTTCACAATTATGAGTCATTGTGCTGGGGGCATAACTCAGTAGTTAAAGCACTTATCCAGAAGGTGCAGGGTCCTGGGTTGGATCTTGCAGCACAACATAAAAATTAGCTGGGCTCGCTGGCATACACCTGTCGTCCCAGCACCTGGAAGGCTGAGGCAGAAGGATGACGGTGAGGTCAAGGCCAACGTGGGCTAGATAGTTCAGGACCAGCCTGCCTGGATTATAGAGAGAGACCCTGTCTCAAAAAAAAAAAAAAAAAAAAAAAAAAAATAGAAAAAGAAAAAAAAGAAATGACCTGTTTGTTAGGGTCCTCAGCTGGTGAGCCATGGATGAGTACATCATTGGCAGTTCATGGATTTAGGCAGACTTCAAGTGCTTTAACCCCCTGCATTACCACTCTTGGGCCTCCTTGAGTTGCCTGATCGGCGGCTGTGAAAGCTTCTTCAGCTGGGCTCCCGAGTCCCCTTGCGTCATCCTGGCTGAACTGGTAGTATCCTTGCTAGGTGCTATGACCAAATATTCCAGGCTTATATTGGATATTTCCTGCCCTACTTGAAAGCAGCAATTTCTCTGAAGAGGCCTGGTTCCTTTTTAGTGTCCAGTGGTGTTTGAAGATTACAGTCAGAGCACTAGGGATGCCTACTGCTAGGTTCCTAGGGCTGTCTGTGCAGTAAGGCTCACAGCTTTTGTTGTTCTTGCTTTGAGATAAAAATAATCAACCAGGCATGATGGTGCGTGCCTGTAATCTCAGCCCCCTGGGCAGCCAAGGCAGGAGGATCAAAGTTCAAGGCCTTAGTAAAACCCTGTCTCAAAAAAAAAAAAAAAAAAAAAAATCGTAACTTCATAGTGGTAGTCAGGGCTACAGAATTTTTGCTTGACTTCTTGGGTTTGTGTTTATCTTACATAACCGTGCTAAGAACTCCAATTTCCAACCTGAGAGATGATATAATTAGGGTGCCGCGTGAGTGTGATTAAGATGTCACACAAGTCGAACCTCAGTGTGCAACCCAAAGTCCCAGAATTGCAGTACAAACACAGCTGCCCAGAGTAGGAATCATGAGAACAATTTAAGGTTTTTGTCATTTAGTGGGGAGCCATACGTGTTGATTAAGGTACATCCCTTTGTGGGCTCACAGATTACTAGGATTTCACTTTTTAATGTTCAATTTTCAGAAATTGCCTTTTAATTTTAATTTATAACCATATGATCTTTTAAGGGGCTTCTAGGCCAGTGGGTAAAAGCTTATTTAACCGGCTTAGAGAAGGGCACCTGACCATTCCTTACTCATTTCTATTACAGATATAATAATCCCATTCCTGACTCTCATAATGTGGGCTATGGTAGGCAGGACTGGTTTTCCTAGTGCTAGGCAGGTAGTGGGGCTGGTGGGAACAGGGCCTGCCGTGGCAGGGCCCCTTTTTCTCTCCTTCACATGTTGGCTAAAGGGAGAAGGCCTCAGGAGAAGGGAACGCCATCGCGACCCAGGTGCTGGCAATAACCTCTGTGGAATATAAATCCGCTTGTGCTGCTCCTCTAAGGAAAGTTGCCCAGTACTTCCCAGTGGCCTGGAAGTAAATGTAAACTATTTTAGCACAAATGGTCACCCCAGTTTGGATCCAGCAGCTCTCCCCCCACCCCAAGCAGACTGCGTAAACAAATTCTGTGTTTTTCGCGTTCTATTTCACTTTCCAGTCTTGTTCTTCCCAGAAGGGGTATTATTCCTCTCACAGGCCTCATTTTCTCTGCCAGCTTTATTTTCTCTGACGTTGTCCTGGCTGAGTTGGATTTCCCTACTCTGTGTTTCTGTTTCAATTTCTTCAAGTCTGCATTGCCTCATCTGGAAGGTAGGGCCCACCAGCCATCCAGCGTTCCGTTGTCCGGTTTCTACTTAGCCGAGCTCTCGGTTGGTGCCTCTCTGTCCCTTCTGAGAAGCTTGTGAGTGACGCCGGGTCCCTGAACCCTGTCACCTGTGTTCAGGCACCTCCATTCCGACCAGTGGATTATGGAATGTAATCGCTTCTCATTTTGCTTGTTATGTTAATTAGAGTACATATTATGTAAATTAGTGAAGTACACATTAACACAAGACAAAGATTCCTTCTGTAAAGACTGACCTGAGTGATTTCAAATGACCGAATAAAAAAGTTGCTAAAGATAATCACTGCTGCCTTGCATGTGGGCAGTATGACAATCTAAACAGGCAAGAGAAGTTTTAGAAAGATTCAGCAAGCATACCCTTTCTTAGGTGTTTTAGTTTGTGTTCTACTTCAGGGAAGCCAAAACCGGAAATCCAGGGTTATACGTTGTGGGTTTGATTTATGCAGAAGGGAACAAAGAAACTCCAACAAGTAGATTCATAGTCAAACAAAAGGCCATGGCCCAACCTCAGAAGTGAACGCCAGCTGGGTCTGGTGGCCCTGCATCTGTACTGCAGGCACTGTGGGAGGCTGAGGCAGGAGGACTGCAAGTTTGACCACTGACTGGGTAACTTACGGACTTAGTGAGTCTGTCTCAAAATCAAAAATAAATAATGGGCCAGGAGTTGGGCCCAGTGACACAGGACTATAATCTTAGCACTGCAGGAGTTTTAAGAACTTGCTATCTTAGATCACAAGTTCAAGCCCACCTGGGCAACTGAGCAACTTAGTGAGACCCTGTCTTACATTCAAAAATTCAAAAAAAAAAAAAATGCAGGGGATATAGCTTAGAGTGAAGGCTCTGGGCTAGAATTGCAGTACAAACACACACACACACACACACAAGCTGGGGATGTAGCTCAATGCAAAGGCCTTGTACTCAGTCTCTAGTATCACCAAAAAAAGGAAAAGATTGCTTATATGTTTGTATGTTCCTAGTTAAAGTAAACACATTTAAAGTATGTGTATATATATTTTCATGATTCTATTATAGGACAGTTATTACCCTGTAATAATTTTAGTATCAGGCAAATTACATATTCTGGCCACATCCAGTAGATTTTCACTTCCAGTTGGGTGTTTCTGTTTGGAGTACCATGGATTGAGCCAGGCAAGGGCTCTATGCCACTCAGCTACATTCCGTACCTTTTCTTTCAGTTTTTATTTTGAGACAAGGTCTCCCTAAATTGCCCTGGCTGGCCTCAGACTTGCAATTCTCTTGCAAATAGCGGGGCTCCGTGTGTGTGTGTGTGTGTGTGTGTGTGTGTGTGTGTGTGTGTGTGTGTGTGTGTGTCACTCTGGCTTTACTTTGCGCCATCTTTGATGGGTTACATAAAGCACCTGATATTATTCCTGACATACTGAGTGTCTGCTTTTCAGACAGCAATAATCTGAGAAAGGCGATAGCTTATCTTCTTCCTCCCATGTTATGGATGACAAATCTGACATAGAGATGTTAGGAGATTTACCTAAGCGCGCACACCAGTAGGTGGCAGCACCAGGGAGAGTCTAGGTCCTTAGGTTTCTGGTTCATGCTCTCTCCGCTAGCTCCACTGGGCCTGTAATTTTAAACAAGTGATTGGTCTGTGTATCACCTGGTTTTTTGCTACCCTGTAAGTAAAATGACTCCATGTGAGAAAGATCCAGGTCTTTTTTTTCAGATAAAGAATTGATCATTTTTTTCTTTCCTCAAGACTATCACTTAAATGATTATCACTCATCTCCATTCAATTTTTACAAAATGGCTCATTCCTGTGTTACCATCTAAATCATTTAAGACTTTTTAAATTTTAGAAGAAATGTTAAGTTTCTTCAGCTGTCACCAGATGAGCAAAGAAGACAACAGAAGCTGCTCAGGGCTGACATTTCAAATGGCTACTTTCTGCACATGGAACTGAAACCTATTTTTAATTCAGAAACTTATATTTGGATTCAAGGTTCATCTGGCTACTCAACAAATCCCTCAATATAACGAAAGGCTATTTTTTTTACACAAAAGTGATTTTGAGATTTATAATTAATCCAGACATTTGCTGAGCAGTCAGTTTGATCATAAACAGATGTCATATCAAGTGTTGAAAAAAATGGTTGATTTGGTGACAGGTTGTCCTATCCTAGAAAAATATGTTCCATTTTTAAGGAAGGTGGGGTGCCGCAGTACACTGATTTTCAAGCTCTTTGACCACAGCCCTGTGCAAGGGAATACATTTTACTATCACAATCCAAATATAGAAGTTTTACAAAATAATATTCACCTCCTATGCATTTGGGTATTTTTATTCTGTTTTATTTTTTAAGAATTTGTTCATAATCCATATTTTACCGCACACTAAACCCTGGTTGCACCATTGCAATTTGAAACAGCAACAAACAATTCTGGTGAGGGGAACTAAGTTTTTTTTCTTCCTTCAGAGCTTAATTAGGAAATCTACAGGGTGGGGTGGTGCACAGTTGTAATCCCTGACTCTCAGGAGGCTATGGCAGGAGGATCACAGATTGGGGTCCACCTGGACTGTGCAGCCAGACCCTGCCTCAGAAGAGGGAGGAGAGGCTGGGGTGTAGCTCGGTGGTACGGCTCTTTGTAGCGTGTGTGAGGCCCCGCATTCAGTCCCCAGTTATGGAAAGAAAAAAACAGTAGCCTGGTGGGGTGGCCCACACGTCCAGCCCCAGCTGCTCGAGGGCACAATCCAGCTGAAGTCAGTTTTAGAGAACACTTTAAATTAGATGTGGTGGTCAGAAGCTAGGTGAAGTGGCACATACCTCTAGTCCCAGCATGAAAGAAACTGAGGCAGGTGGATCTGAAGTTTGAGGTCGGCCTGAACTAGCAAGACCCTCCAAAAAAGGTGTGGATTTACCTAAGACACTGTTATTAATGGGTAACTGGGTGAAACATAAAAAACAACTGATTTCCTAGAAAGGCATTAGTTAAGAGTTCTTTCCTCACAAATGCTGAAATATAATTCTTGGAAATCCAGAAAATTCTAAGAACCTGACATTGGTATCAGGATAAAACTGTATACATTTGAATGTTTTCACCCACACATTAATCATGGTTGGCACAGCTTTGCACAGGGCCCTGAGGCTGGGGCAGCGTGGACCCAGACAGAACTGAGAAGGAGCCCGTGCTCAAAAATCTTAGAGCTGTGAGATGCTGTAAAGGTTTTTTTTTTTTTTTTTTTTTTTTTTTTTTTTTTTTTTTTTTTTTTTTTTTTTTTTTTTTTTTTTTTTTTTTTTTTTTTTTGAGACAGGGTGTCACTGAGTCACTAAGTAGCTCAGGCTGGACTCAAACTTGCTATCCTCCCGCTTCAGCTTCCCAGGGTGCTGGGATATAGGCCTGCGCCACCAGGCCCTGTGAGTACTGCTTCTTTATCTAACAAAAGAGGGTAATATTCTCTGCATACTCAAAAAGCAATCTAGGTCAGAAATAGATGACATTTTTCTAAAGTTAATTTGCCCGAAAGCTTAAGCTTTAGTAAAATCTTCTTGACAAAATGCTGGACTTAGAGATGAACAAAACTGATTTCCTTCTAGTCTTGGTCAGCTTCCACGTTCTCTAGATAATTGAAAGTACACCATTTAATTGAAAAGCTTATCTTCTCCAATGAAAATAAGTGTTTATCTCAGTAGAAGGGATATATTGACGCACAATAAATATTAAAACACACAGGAAACTTCAAATAACATGAAGCACATTGTTTGTATTCTCAAAATCATCTGAGTGCGGATATGGAGATCGCACTCCATATGCTGATATGACTCGATCCTTGCAGGTTCTAGCAATAGGGTATCTTACCTCTCCGATGTGAGTCTTTGTTCGGTTTTGTTTTTCTGGTACCGGGGTTGGGACCCAGGGCTTCACAGTGAACTATAGGACCGGCTGACTTTCGCTGTTGATTTTGAGACAGGGTCTCAGCAAGCTTCTCAATTGCCCAGGCTGAGTTTGAACCTGCAGTTCTCCTGCCTCAGCCTCCCAGATGCTGGCCTCACAGGACTGTGCGTTCAGGCCCAGCTTGCACTAGGAGTCTTCTCAGCGCCGTCCCGGCAGCTCGGTGTCACGAGGATGGAGTAGCCTCTAGGAGCAGGGGAGGTGAACACTGTTGATGGGGATACGCACTGCCCGGCCAGAGGGGTGGCAGACCAGGAAGCCACGGGTTCGTTTCCTTCCAAGAGACTATGCATTTTTATTTGCATATCACACCCCTTTCCCTTCCCACCCTCTCATCTCCCCCCATTTCCCTTTCTGTCTCCACACAGTCCATCTTCTTGCTTTCTTCTTACATTTTTTATGGTTTGGTTTTTTCATATTAGAGAAACAATATGATTCTTAACTTTCTGGGTCTGATTCTCTGAGCATAATGATCTCAAGGGGTGTCCATTTTCCTACAAATGACTCAAAACTGTCATTTTTCATGGAAGAGTAATACTCCTTTGTGCATATATGCCACAACTTCTTTATCCAGTCATCTGTACTTGGGCATATTGGCTTCTCCCAAGATTTGGCCATTGTAAATTGTGCTGCTATAAACATGGGTGTGCAGGTATCACTCTTGTACGATGAGTTTAACTGTTTTGGGAGGACATGCAGAAGAGGGATAGCTGGGTCAAACGGAATGTCGATTTTCAGTTCTCTGAGGAATCTCCATACTGCTTTCCATAGTGGTTGTACCTGTTCACAGTCCCACCAGCATCGTAGGATTCCTTATCCCCACAGCCTCACCGGTATTTGTAGTTTTTTGATAATAGCAGCCGTTCTTACTGCATTAGCTGGAACCTCAGTGGTATTTTTTGATTTGCATTTCTCTGATGGTTAAAGATGTGGAACAGTTTTTCCTGTATTTATTGCCCATTTGGACTTCTGAGAACTGTTTATTCATTTCAGATTCCCATTTTTTGATTGGGCCTTTTATTTTGGAGGATCTAGTTTTGTTCAGTTGTTTGTATATTCTTGATAATAGTCTTCTGTCTAAGGAGTAGCTGTTGAAGAGTTTTCCCCATTCCGTGTCTAGTCCCTTCATTCTGTTGGTTGTTCCCTTGGCTGGAAACCACTGATTCTGTTTAGGGGAGGATTACTGGGGCTGTCGGACACAACTTTGTCTTCAAGGTGCTTATAATATTGCTGGAGCAAATTTGGAACCAAACAACAAAATATGGTAAACAGAGATGAACACTCTGTTTTAGGAACATGGACATATTTTACACAGATCCTGAAAGGTTTCCTCTATTTTTTTTTTTTTTTTTTTTTTGAAACAGTGCCTCTCTCAATAGCCCAGGCTGGTCCTGAACTCACTATGGATCTTTGGACTTGGCAGTTCTCCTGCCCCAGCCTCCCAACTGCTGGGATCACAGGCATGCACCGTCATGCCCAGCCTTATGTGGTGCTGGGGAATCGAACTCAGGGCCTTGTGCCACTGTGCCATTCCTCCAGCCCCCAGGAAAGATTCATTTCTTTCTTTCTTTTTTTCCCCTTGAGACAGGGTCTTGTTCTATAATCCAGACTGGTCTTGAACTCCCTGTGTAGCACAGGCTGACCTCGAACACACAGTAATCCTCCTGCCTCCGCCTCTAGGGTGCTGGAATTACAGGCGTGTATCACCATGCCTGGCTCATTAGGAAAGCTTTCTTAAAGATGACAAACTTCTTTTTTTTTTTTTCCTTCCCCTGATACTGGGGATTGAAACCAGGACCTTTGCACTGAGCTACAGCCCCAGCCCATTCCATTTTATTCTTCATTTTGATATAGGTTGTCGTTAAGTAGCTGAATTGCCTGATCTGGACTCAAACTTGTGATCCTCCTGCCCCAGCCTCCCAGAGTACTAGGATTACAGGCATGTGTCACCATATTTGGCTCCCAGGTATTACATTTTTTAAAAAAATTTTCTTTCTGTATTTCATTATCCATGGCCTCACTATGTTCCCTAAGGTAGGCTTGGACTCAGGCTCTCCTGCATTAGCCTCCCAGAGCTCCAGGATTACAGGTGTGTGCCAGCAGACCTGCTCAGTAGCCAAATCTCAAAGGATTTATTAAAGTAAAAACACTCAATCTAGTAAGAATAGCGTATACAGAAGTTAGGAGGCAGGACGCAGGTTAGCTTGTACAAAAGAAAATTAGTGTGTGTGGGCAGCAAAATTGGATCTCCATTGTTTTCAGGTCCTAGTTGGGCCCAACAATTAAACAGACATAAATTCAGATATGGCGGCTTCTGTAATCTCAGTACTCTGGAAGGCTGAGTCAGGAGGATTCCAATTAGCAGGGCCCTGTCTCAAAATATTTAAAAAGGCCTGGGATGTGGAAAGACCCCGAATCCAACCCTCAGTACCACAAAAATGAAAAAGCAAAACTGACAATAAAACATTTTAACCCAAGTTTATTTAATACAGGATTCAGATGGCACAGGAACTCTCATAAGGAAGCTCAGACCTGAGGAAGCAGGGATTGTTAGTTACCTATATGCTGGATTGGATGAAGACTGGTAAGTTGGGAGAAGCAGCTAGACTATGTGGGAGGCCTTCACAGGAGTTGTTCCACCAAGATCTGTTCAGAATTCTCTGGAACTTGAGTTCTTGAGGATGCCGGTGTTATGGTCTTCACCTGGAAATCTCCTCATCTGCTTTTAAGAAGCAGCGTAACTGTCTGGGCCCGGTGGGGCTGGCACTCTGGGAGACTGAGGCAGGAAGATCTCAAGTTCAAGACCAGCCTGGGCAACTTAGCAAATGCCTGTCTCAAAATAAAAATCAGAAACGGGCTGGGGATGTACCTCAGTATGAAGGCCCTCCAGTACCATCCATGAGTCAATCAATCAATGTGTAAACCAAGTCTGGAATTCTCTCTTCCCTCTGGCACACCTCATAAAAGTCCTTGGTTCATAGAGACAAGGTGGCGAGATGGGCAATTTCAGAGAAATGATTCTCACAATCTCCTGCAAAGCTAGCTTTGAGTAAACCGCTTTTCCTATTTTTACCACAATGTGTGGCCTCTTTGATTTGGGGTTGGTGGTGGACAGGACTGTTTTAAAAATCAGTTTTAATCATCCAGTAACTTCTTGTGCCCATCTTTGCCTCTGGGTTTTCACCTACCCAGCACCCTTAGTGGCTTCTCTGCTGCTTTAGAGGTGTTGTTAACAAGGAAGTTTATAAATCCTTTAAATCTTTCCCAAGGGTCGGCTTTCTACGTTTCAAACATCTCCCTTTTCTTTGGTAAATACAAGAGCAATTTATTTATTTATTTATTTATTTATTTATTTATTTATTTATTTTTTGAGACAGGGTCTCACTCTGTAGCCCAAGCTGGTCCTGAACTCACTGTGGAGCCCAGGCTGTCTTTGGACTCCTGGCAATCCTCCTGCCTCAGCCTCCTGAGTGCTGGGATTATAGGCATGTGCCACTATGCCCGGTTTATAAGAGCAATTTTCAAATTAAATTAAATTAAATTAAATTAGGGGCTGAAGGAATGGCCCAGCAGTTAAAGCACTTGCTTAGCAAGTGCTAAGTACCAGAGTTTGATTCCCCAGCACCACATAAGCTGGGCATGGTGGCACACACCTGTAATCCCAGCACTCATGAGGCTGAGACAGGAGGATTGCTGTGAGTCCAGGCCAGCCTGGGCTCCATAGTGAGTTCAGGACCAGTCTGAGCTGCAAAGCATGACACTGTCTTAAAAAATTAAATTAAATTAAATAATTAAATTTTATTCGTAGTACTGAAGATCAAGCCTAGGGTCTCAAATTGAGATATATCCCTCCCCCATTTTAAAATTAATTATTGTGGTACTGGGGATGGAAACCATTTCTTTTGTCTTTTGCACTGCACTATATTTTTGGTCCATTTTTTATTTTTTATTTTGAGACCGGGTCTCATTAAATTGTTAGGTTGCTGGCAGTGAGCTGGAACTTATGATCCTTCAGCATTTTATAGGCTGTACACTGAGCCCATTCACAGAGCAGATTTTAAAGTGGCCTTTGTGGAGACAAGTGTCAGCCCTGGTCAAGTCAGAACTTTGTCTCAGACTTGCACAGAACTGGACCCCAGTCTGGCTCAAATTCAGGGAAGCTCTGATCTGTCAGAGCTAGTTTCCTGTCTGTGCAACAGCAGGATTCTGCTGAGACATTTGTGAAGGTGGGTCATAGTAGTGCCTAGCTCAGACTGCCAGCCTCCCTCATCCCAGATTATTAATGAGCATCGAGTGAAAAAAATCTGTGTCAAAGGGGCTTTGCAACCTATATAGTTCTCTCCACATGTAGGGTTTTGCTAACTAAAAATATTTTTAAATCACATTAATAAAAGCACAGATAGGTATGACAAACAGCTGGCTATTTTGGAGATGTGCCATTTTTATAATCTATGTGTTAGATCAATGAATGTCATGACTTCATTTCCAAGACAAGCTTCAGAAAGTGATGTGTCAAGTCCCCACGCGTTGGTTGGGCAGAACATTTTACATAGAGCCTAAGACATAGGCTGTGCGTGCACAGACCTAGTTGTCCCCTTGGTAGCCCTGGACTCCTCGTGTTTCAGTTTCTCAGGGACGGTAACAAACATAGGCCTGTGAATCTGGCCCCAGACAATGGGGCATTGTGTTTCCACATGACACAAACTGACATCACTCAGTGACATTGAAAAGCTTTAAAATTGATAGTGTGGAACAGACCGACCAGAATGGTTTGTTTCTACCCGCTGTTACCTCAGACCTGAAAACCACTCTCTAACGCTGTGCTGGTATGTAAAGCAAGTATGTGAAAAATGCTGCCGCCTGCCGAGAGAAAGAAGCCTGACTGTCCGAACTGTCATTATTTTCTCTCCTGAAGTCTCTACTGCAGATGCACGGGGATAAAAACAAGATGTCTTTGTGCCGGGTTCCTCTGTTTGCAGGTGGCAGGTGTGTCATGAAGGTCTACACTTTTTTTTTTTTTTTTTTTTTGGTGCCGGGGATCAATCCCTAGGACTTGATTTTGAGAGAGTCTCCATAAGTCGTGAAGTTGCCCAGCCTGGGCTAGAATTTGCCATCCTCCTGCCTCAGCTTCCCAAAGTGACGTGATTACAGGCCTGTGCCACCAGACACATATACATATTTTTATACAGATTTAAAAACTATTGCATAAAAGTAACCATCAAAGTAAAACTCCCAGCATGCCAAAATTTTCAGTTTCTTTAGGCAGTAGGATTAAGAGTGGGATCCTAGGATAATTGTGTGAAATCGTGCACCCCTAAAACTCTTAAATTCCTACGCAGGCCTAGAGGTGTATGAGCAAGGCTCTTAGATTCCCAGGACCCGCCCCCCCGCCCCCCAGCCCCCCCCCCGCGCCCCCCGGCACACAACACGCCCACGCACGCACAAATCCTCTGTACAAATATTGAACCGTTAGAAAGAAGTTCCATTCCCCTCTCCTCCAGTCCCCTGAAGACAGAGGGTGCTGGACTCGCTAGTGTAGCTTCCCCCTCTGGCTAGACCAGGGCCTGACCCGGACCAGGGAGGAGCCCAGCGACCACCCTCGAAGCCTCCTGGACTCCGCTTCCAGAGGCACTGACCTAACCTCGATTTCCCTTAACTGGGCGCCCTGTGGCCACGTAATCTTGGCCCACAGCCTACTCTCACTGCGGCTCACCCTGTCACTTTGCTTCCTCTTGCCCGTGGCCTTGTCCTCCCGCGAACCTGTCCTTTTGGAGGCCCCGCCTCCTCGGGGCCACGCCCCTCCCCGCGCCCCTTATTCCTTTCCGCCCCCTTAGGATCCGCCCCCCGTGGCCCCGCCCTCAGGCCCCGCCCCCCGCAGCCCGCCCCTCCCGTAGCCCTATTCCTCCCAGCGGCCCCGCCCTCTTGGTGGCTCCGCCCCTCCCTCGTGACCGGGTCTTCCCTGTGGCCCCGCCTTGCGTCGGGCCTTTGACCTCAATCTCTGCGACGCTCCCGCCACGGATGCTCCCGCGAGCCGGCGCGGCTGTCTCGTCCGCGCTGCTGCGCACTCTTGGGCCTGGTCGGGTCGCCGCCATGAGCACGGGCGCTTACGTCGAGTCGCAGCCCCTCAATTACCGCGGCGGAGCCCGCGTGGAGCCGGTGGACGCCGCGGGCAGCGAGCGGGCGTTCGAGCCGGCCACGGGTAAGGGCAGCCAGCGGGCGCTGCGCAGAGGCGGCCGGGTCCCGCGCGCGGCGTCGCGCGCTTCCGTGGGGCCCGGGTGCATCTGGGCGGGGACGGGAGTGGCTGCCCGTGGGTCGTGCGTTGCTGTGGCTCCGTCACGAGAGGCGCGGGCACCTGTGGGGTTGCGGACCGAATCCGAAAGCCAGGCCTGCTGTGAAGTGGCCGCGGTGCGCGGACAGGGCTCCGGCGGGACGGGGGCGTGGCGCGGCCCCCCACGCCGCTCCCACCCCCCGCGAGCTCGCGTGCGGACTTGGGCCCCTCCCAGGGCTGAAGTGTCTCTGCACATGAACCAGAACCGTTATCTAGTGCTCTTCAGGCTTAACTTGGGTTATAATTCGACACACAGTTGTGTATGTCGGAAGTGTCCGCCGTGGTTTGTTTTGATATTGGGAATTGAACTCGGGGCCTTCGCTTTGAGCTTCACTGCCAGCCCTGATTTATTTACTTATTTACTTCTGTTTCTGAGACAAGGTTTCGCTGAGCCACTAAATTGTCCACTTGGGACTCAAAGTCAGAACCTTCCTGCTCCAGCCTCCAGGAGTGCTGAGATTACAGGCTTGTGCCACCATTCCCTGCTTCAACCTGCTCGCCCCCCCCAAGTTATTTTTATTAATATGTATTTGCAATACATAATAACATTCAGCGTGAAGAATTGGTGCATATATATATATATATATAGAATCTTGATATTTTACAGTTTGAATTTTTTTGAGATGGGATCTCGTTGCTCTGCAGTCCAGGCTGGTTCTGAAAGCACTGTGTAGCCCAGGCTGGCCTGACCTTAGGCGCAGACCTCCTGCCTCAGCCTGCTGAGATTACAGGCATGTACCACCGTACCCGGCTTATGTGACGCTGGGGACTCAAACTCAGGGCCTTCGCGCTTGTTAGGCAAGCACTCCAACTGCTGTACTGTTCCTCCAGCCTCATCATCTTTTTTTTTAAACAACTGATTATCAATATATTGAAACAGTTGCCTGAGGCATCAGCGATGGTGACTTCACCTGCCAGTCCTGGCTCAGTGCTGATGGGAGTCATCCGTTCAACAGTCGTAGAAGGACTGTACATCACTGAGTTGCTCACTGTGGGTTCTCATCTGGAAAAGGTCCCGTGTGTCTTGAATCCTTCAGGGCACAGTGCTTTGCTTTGCCTGCTGTGATTCTCAGGACGTTAGCAGTCAGGCTAACAGGTCTTTTCACTTTGAGATTCTTTCCCCTTGCATCTGCGATTAAGTAAGCCCAGACCTTTCACATTGTGGCTGTTGAGGGTAATTCTAATTCGGTGAGTCACCTCTCTGGGGTAGGTGTCTTTCCAGTATCTTTAAAAGCTGTGCCTGCTGGACTTCCTGACCAGCTAGGCAAGAGCGGACAGTGGCGAGTCCAGATCAGGAGCAGATGAGATGCCCCCTTCGTGGCGTCCGTCCACTTCAGAAAATGCAGCTTGATTATTTTTACTTCCCTTGGCCCTTCCACCCTCTGGCCTCCCCCAAATGCCTTTTCCTCTTCAGAAGATCTGTCTCCTTTTTTTCTTCCATTATTATTTTATTTTGCTCTTTTGTTTGTTTATACTCCAGTTTTCTCACATTAGAGAAACCATGTCGTATTTAACCTGCATCTGCTCATGTGACTGAGAGTAATAGTCTCAAGGTGCGTCCATCTTACCACAGATGACTGATACATCTTTTTTGGCAGAGTAGGACCCCACTGTGTGTATGTAACACTTCTTTACCATGCATCTGTTGATGGAATTTTGTTCTGTTTTTATTGAGATAATCATGTGATTTTTGCCCTTTTTTCACTTTTTGTCCTTGATTTTGTTTATGTAGTGTATTTCACTAGTCGATGTTTGTATGCTGAACCATCCTTGTGCCCCTGGGATGAAACCAACTTTGTCATACTGTATGATCTTTTTAATAATTTGTTGCATTTTTCAACCTAACAAATGAAGGATCTCTATACTGAAAACTATAACATTTTAGAAAATGGAAAGACATCCCTTGTTCCTAGATACGCAGAACCAACATTGTCAAAATGGCCATAATACCTAAACTGTTTTACAGAGCCAATGCAATCCCAATCAAGATACCAACAGCATTTTTCACAGAACTAGAAAAAAGAAAGATGTGAAAATTCAGATGGAACCACCGGAGACTCAGAATCGCCAAAACAATCCTAAGCAACAATACAGAAGCAGGAAGCATCACAATACCAGATATCAGATTATCTCATACAGCAACAGTGATAAAGATGACATGGTGTTGGCACAAAAACAGCCATGCTGTGGAATAGCATTGAGGTTGCCCAGACATCCCTGCATACCATTAGCCATTTGGTCTTTGACAGGGGACCAAAAACATGCATGCAGTGATGTAAAGATGGCCCCTTTGACAAATGATGCCGAGAAAACTGGCTAGCCACATGCAGAAGAATGAAACTATACCAACAACTTCTGTCATGCACCAAAATCAAATCAAAAGGGATAAAGACTGAGACATTAAAAAGGAAGGAAACATTAAACTTTTTGGAAGAGAAAACCCTGAAGACATAGGTGTAGGCAGGGACTTTCTCAACAAAACACCCAAAGCATGTGGGATAATGCCAAGAATCAACAAATAGGATTATATGAAATTAAAAAGTTTCTGCACAGCAAAGGAAAGAATCAAAAGAATGAAGAGGGCACCCACAGAAAGGGAAAAAACCTTTTGCCAGCTACTCCTTAGACAGAGGATTATTATTATCAAGAATACACACACACACAAAAAAAAAAAACTGAGAAAAATTAGACCCTCCAAAATAAAGGATCCAATGAAAAAATGGGAGTCTTCTTCTTCTTTGTCTTGCTCTGTCGCCCAGGCTGGCCTTGCACTCGCAGCAGTCCTCCTGCCTCAGCCTTACGAGTGCTGGGACTGCAAGTGTGCACCGCCATCCCCAGCCTTATGTGGTGCTGCGGAATTGTAAGGCAAGTGATGTAACAGCTGTGCCATTCCTCCAGCCTCCTTGAGTTGTCCTTATTTTTCTGGAACTGTGAAGTGGGTAATTAGAGTGTTTGTTTGGGATTGCTCTAGTGTTTATTTTTGCAATACTAGAAATTTAAACTCAGTCTTATGCCTCCTAGTCTTATGTCCATTGTGATTTTCCCCTTTTCATTTGTTTTTCTTTTTCTTTTCTTTCTTACTTATCTATCTAGAGGCAGAGTGCATGAGCTATATCTCTGGCCCTGCTCTTTTTTTAAGAAAAATTATTTTATTATTATTTTTTGTGACAGGGCCTCATTCTGTAGTCCAGGTTGGTTGTGAATTCACTATGTAATCCAGACTAGCCTCAAACTCACAGCAGTTCTCATGCCTCAGCCTCTCAAGTGCTGGGATTATAGGCATGAACCACCACATACAGGTTATGTGATACTGGGTAATCAAGTTCAGGGCCTTATGCTTGCTAGGTAAGTGCTCTAAATGCTGTGCTATTTCTCCAGGCCCTCTTGTTTTTATTTATTTATTTATTATTATTTTTAACATGTGCTCTCCTAAATACAGATTTTCCTCCTAGTGCTGCTTTCATTCGTCCCACAGGTGATTCTGGTCTGGTGTGTTTCCTTCTAAGAAAGTTTTTACTTCCTTCCTTGTGGTTTTGTGTGTATGTGTGTGTGTGTGTGTGTGTGTGTGTGTGTGTGTGTGTGTGTGTGTGATCCATTGCTTAACATTTCTGACAGATTTTCTTAATAATAAAACTTTTTTTTTATCTTTACCTAGAATGGTGAACCTCTGAAGGTAAGACTCATCTTAGAAATGAGACCTAGATTTTTTTTACCCTTGTCCCAGAGTTGGTTCTTCTTTCTGTTTTAAGTTATGCAACTCATACATGGATTGAGGACTTTATCCTGAAACTCTGTGTTCCATTGCTTGTTTAAATGGATTACTTAATCTCCATGTATTTGTTGAGTGTCTGTAGCTTCTTTTGCTGTTGATTTCTGTTTTCATTCCACTACTCTGAAAGTATGCAGGGAGTGATTTCAACTCCTTTGTCCTTTTCGTAGCTGTCTTATGGCTGAGGATGTTCTGGAAAAAGTCCTCTGTGCTGACTGTGCAGATAGAAGTTAAGTCTGTTTGTTCCATGGTGTGGTTTAGTACTGATATTTCTTTTTTGGTATTTTTTTTTCTGGTTGACCTATTTTTGAGTGGGGTATTTAAGTCCTCTACTGTGATTTTATTGGGATTCTTTGACCTTTTATGTCCAGTGGGTTTTTTTTTTTTTTAATGAAATTGGGTGTACCACCATTGAGTGCATATACATTGATAATTGTGAACTGGGCCTAGTGGTACAGGCCTATAATCCCAGCTTTTGAGTGTCTGAGACAGATGGATTGCAAGTTTGAACCCAGCCTGGTTAACTTAGATACCTAGTGAGACCATGTCTCAAATTCAGAAACGCAAATGGACTGAGGATGTACTCAATGTGAAGGCCCAGGGCTCCAGTACCATTTATAAAAAAAGAAAAATATTGTGAGCTCTTCCTGTTAGATTGTTCCCTTTACCACTGTATAACATCAGTCTTTGTCTTTTCTGATCTGATATGGCTTGAAGTCTGTTGTGTCTGATGATAGTGTTGGTTTTTGGGCTCCAGTTGCATGGAGTATTAATTTCCATCTTTTTACTTTCACTCATGTTTATTTATTTATTTTTTCCATGGTGCTGGGATTTGAGCTCATGGCCTTCACACTGATCTATATCTTTAGCCCGTCTTAATTTTTGAATTTGAAACAGGGTGTTACTGAGTCGCTATATTGTTCAGGCTGGGCTGAAATTTGTGACCTTGCCTCAGCCTCCTGGAATACCAGGCCTACATCATGGGCTTGACTATGTTTCTTTGTAGGTGAAGTGTGTTTTGCAGGCAACAGCTGGTTGTTTCTTAATGCAGTCTGCTAGTCTGTCTTTTGATTGGCAAGATAAGATCATTAACATTGAGAACTATTACTAAAAAGTATGTACTGAATCTGTTGCCTTGTTTTTTTTCAGGTTTTTTTTTTTTTTTTTGTATTTTCTTTTTGCTAGACTTCCCGTTTTGTTTTGTTTTGAGACAGAGCCTCACGTGTAGTCCAGGCGGGTTACGAACTCACTAGGTAGCACAGTCCAGCTTTGAACTCATGGCGTTCCCTCTGCCACAGCCTCTTGAGTGCTGAGATTGCAGGTATGTGCTGTCATGCCTGGCTAATATTGAATTTTTTAAAATGTAAGTTCCACTGTTTTAGGACCCATAGTATCTCCTGGGGAGTTGGCCATTTCTACATGTGTGTTATTTTTTTCATGACACTATTGCTGAGGATCGCAGATCAGAGTAGAAACACTGCTTGTGCTGTGCAGGTTTCTTCAGTTAGATTATGTCTCTGTGTTTTCTAGAGTTTATTTGTATTTTGAACAGTTTCAGCTTGCTCAGCTAGTCAGTTTGGGGGTCTTCTTAGTGAGTGGTACTTTCCTGATCCTCAGCACTTTACATATTGAGGAAAAAATTGAATCACAGTAATATCAGTGACTCAAAGACAAGGTAGCAGTCGGCAAACAGTGAAAAACAAGATCCACTGCTCTGTCTCTGTTAACAACATGAACGAGATCGCCAGAAGGGTATAACCTAAGACAAATCAATAATTGACGTTGCCAGAACAAGCAATCAAATGCTACAACTATTCCACCTGTAACATTAGAAATGTGCTTTACTCTATTAATGCAGCTACCAAAACAAACCATGTATTGATTTATTGAAAAGATCTACTAATTGCCACAGTATAGTACCACTAAGAATAGGAAAAGTCTGTAATAATCACCTATGCTAAACTAGATAGCTGACGGCTACTAACTCTTTTTGTGTGCAATCAGTATGCCACCATTAGTAGTACAAAAGCAATCAGTAGTGATACGATCTAAGATGAATTTTTGACATATCCTAATAACTAGTTAAATACTACAACTGTTCTTCTCAACATTAGAAGTGCAGTCTGTACTATCAGTACAGGTATGTAGACAAACCACATACTAAACTATGAAAAAGATCTACTTAGCACTATATTCTTGTTAATAACTGTAGTGAAATGTATTAATGTCCTAGGTATAACTAGCAAAAAGTTATTAGCTCTTAATAGACTAAACTGGATAGTTGTAAGTTCTTAATGCCTAGTAGAAAAATAGGAATGAATGTGGCGGGGGTAGGATAAAGGGGACAGAGATCAAAGGTTTGTTTTTGAGAAAAAAATAAGAGTAGAGTCATATAAAAAAGTGGGATAAAATTCCCATTTGAAAACTAGTGGAAAATAAAGAGAATTAGGTAAAAGTAATGCAAAGAAGATACAGTAGGATAAAGAAATGAAAAAATATTGGAAGCTTTTGTAGGCAGATGGAGGCAGCTTGAGAGCGTCATGCTCAGAGAGGTGAGTCAGGAAGCAGACAGTGAAATACCGAATGGTTTCTCTGTTTTGAGAAACCCAGACACAATTATTTAATGGAACTTAATGTGGGAAATAATGGGAACTTGGGGAATGAGATGGGGGGAGAGTCGAAAGGAGAGAAGCGAAAGATCTGTAACTTTGCCATGATTTGCTTGTGCACACAATGCTCAAGATCAATGTAAACTTTAAATTTTGCACTTATATGTATCAGTACAATGGGGAAAAAGAAATGAAAAAATAGAGAATGACAGAGTCTGTTAAAAGGCAGAAGGAAGAACTTAAAAACCAAAACCAATGACAGCAACAAGGCAGAAAGCCAAAATACATACAAAGAACGATTGAGAGGAGTCTGGTGTCACTGTGCTGTGTGGCTGAGTGGCCTCTTTCCAGGTCTTGTGATACTGGTGTCTACTGTCTGCCAGATACAGGGGCCGGGGGAGGAGCAACCAGCTGTGGCTGGTGCGTTTCCCTGCTGTCCTTGCTGCCTGACACTTGAGAGGCCTGGCTCCTGCCCTTCCTGGGGTGTCCCACTCCCCAGAAGTGTGCCTGTCGGGAGGGACTTGGCTCTAGTGGCCACGCCGAGGTGTTTCTCTGCACATAGATGAGGGAGGAGGGGAGCTGCCCAGTCTGTCTGATCCTTACCAGCCTCCTCAGCAAACAGCATGTGGCTGTCTTGGCTGCTTCTCTCTGTTGTGGGGTCCTCCATCCTTCGTGACCTGCTCCCACTGCGACCCAGCTGCTCAGGATGTCCACAACCTGGTTTTCCTCCTTGGCAGCTGTCTGTTGTGCCCGCTCCCTCCCAGCATTGCTTAGAGGAGTATCCCCAAATCCCTGACGTCTGTCCTGTTGGTGGCTTCTGCTTTCCCAAGCTGTTTGGACTGAGGCTCTTCCCACAATTGCTCTTGACTGTCATTTCCTAGTATGGTACTGCCAAGAATTGCTTCTCTGAGCTGGCCTTGGGAGCTAAAGGGAGACCCCTTCAGGGGAACGCTCACAGCGCATTGGCTCACCCACAGGCTTACTTCTCCCTGGGGCCAGTGCTGCCCTCCTGCTGTTTATTAGACTCTAGGCTTAGCTCTTGTCTCTGGCTGCCGCCTGTTCCCAGCCGCCCACTGAGCCATCTTGGATGGCCTGGGGCAGATCCCTGGGCCGATGTGTTGGTTCTCTCTACATTGTCTTCAGCTTCTGCTGGGTTTCTGACTTTCCCCTTGGGCTCCTTTCCGATTCCTGGAGCCCTTCTCTTTCTCTAAGCTAGCTTATCCAGATAGTTTCTCTTCCCGTCCGTCTCTTCTTCCTTCTTTCCTTCCTTCTTTCCTTCCTTCCTTCCTTCCTTTCTTCCTTTCTAATTATTTCTTAGCTTTTGTGACAGGATTTTGAGGAGCCACTAAGTAGGGATCATATTTGGCCACCATTCTTGTTTCTGCCACTCAGGGTCATATATGAGGCATGATGTTTTGAGATATATATATATATGCAAAATAATTAGATTAGTTAATGTATATGTTGCCTCTTCTTAGTTACCATTTTGTTGCTAGTGAGAACTTTTAAGATTTGTTTTCTTAAAGTAAGATTTTGTGGAGAGGGAAAGGGGAAGCGAGGAAGTTGTGGGGAGGTGGGCTGTGAGGGGGTGGGAAGGGAAAACAGATATGATATGTAAATATAATAAAAAATTTAAAAAGATCTGTTCTCTTAGCAAATCTTAGTAAGACACTGCAGTATTACTGTTTTGACTGTACCCCACTGTACATTAGCTCTTCATAGTTTGTTCATTCTGCCTAACTGAAACTTTTTTTTTAGACAGGATCTTGCTCTGTAGTCCAGGCTGGCCCCGAACTCATTGTGTAGCCCACACTGGCCTCAAACACATGGCAGTCCCCCTGCCTCAGTGTCCTGAGTGCTGAGATTACACTCCCAGCTATTACCCACCCAGCTATTATGTGGTGCTAGGGGATCAAACCCAGGGCCTTGCACTTGCTAGGCAAGCACTTTAACTACTCAGCTGCGCTTGAAACTTTAAAATTCAATTCTTAATGTGTGCCAATTTGAGGAAGAAGAATGTTTTTGTTCGTAAATATTTTCCTTGTAAACAGGAAGGCCATGTTTAAGCAGATCAACAAAACTGAATTGAAAGGGTCTGGAGAATTTAGGATTTACCACCAGGCATAACTTGTCCAAGTTGAAAGTGACCACAGAAATACTGAAAACTCTAATTTACATATGAGGATGTAGCTTCTCTGCCTCTCTCTGCATACTGACAGAGAAGAAAAGGAAGTTGCTTGTTATTTTAATTACCTGCAACGTGTGTGACCCACCACTCACTGCCTTTACCGACTGACTATTCAGATTTGTAATAGAAATGACGGGTTTGTGCCAGGTGTGGCTGTGCCTGCCAGTAGTGCCCGTATTCTGGGAGACTGAGATAGAGCATTTGCAAGTTCAAGTCCAGCTTGGGCAATTTAGTGACTGAGATCTTATCTCAAAATAAATTAATTCCTCAGTACCATGAAACAAAGTGAAAAGAAATTACATGTTTGTAGGATCTTTCTGGAAAAAGCAAAGTCCCAAGAAATATTGTGAAAGGAACTGTTGACTTGACATTGGTGACTTCGCTTAACGTTCTTGAAATGGAGGTCGAGGAAAACTGATCTTTTCATATTTTGCCCAAGAATAGAGGCAAAGAATAAAGTTGGAAAAAGACTGGATTTTTTTTTCATTTGAGAAAAATATTCTTGCTTTTCAGGATCTTTTCACATATTACTGCTTATTAACAATACCCATCATGTTAGGTAACTTACTTAGAAATAGGTGAAGGACGTAAAAACCAGAGTTCATGACAAGTAGACTGGTGAGCTTCAGCTCGGACTTGGTGAGACCCTGAAATGCTGAGACAGTATTAAGAAGTGCACAAAATGATTTACACGTATTGATGTTAGTAAACTCAGCTATCAGATAGAGCATGGCAGGGGTTCTGAACTGAAATCTGGTGAGGGTAGGGTACGGGATATGTTTTCTGTAATTCAATGATGGTTTACCAATTTTTCTGGATAGAGGTCTGCTGACACTTAGCAGATTCTGAAGGGGTCAGTGTCGCGAGCACTCCGTAAGAGGAGACAGACGGGACAGAGGCAGATGGATTTACCTTGGAGATGTTCTTTTATTCACACAACAATCAGTCAATCCACTTCTCAAATCAAACCATAATAAATCGATCAATTAATTAATTAAGCAGGAAAGCAAGCGTTGTTCTGCCTCTTAAAACTGTTCCCGTCCTGGGTCCCTTATGCTCACCGTGCGACGTGTTCTTCACTACCGGCGACACAGCCGACCCGCAAATGAGCTTGTCCAGGGCTCGCCAGTCCGTGGCTGGATCAGGACCCGCCGGTAGCTGCCCGGCTGGACAGTCACTCCTTCTCCACGGGGTCTCGCTCTCGGGACGTGAGGAGGTGTAGTCTCACGTTCGGGAAGTGAGGAGGCTGGGGACGAGGAGCAAGACGCGTGTCCTGCGTTCAGAGTCTGTGACTCCTACCTCGACACTAAGCTTAGGACAAGGACGGTTCATATACTATTTTTATGCCCGCAAGCTAAGGATAGTGATTGTATCGGGGTCCACACGCAGGTGGACAGGGGTTCTGGTTATTAATCATGGGGGTTTGGTTATCGATCATACAAGGGCTTTGTTCGCAGGCTACAGATAGCGATTTCATCACACAGGGTCCACACGCAGGTGGCTCACAACTTATCAGTATCGTACAGAGCTTTAGGCAGTTTCCAGCAATTTACTTTATTGCACTTAATATGGGTTTGCTTCTCTTTGTAGTCCTCATGCCATACATACCAATGTCTGCAATTC
>PVKB01000641.1:385559-496913 GCA_004027205.1 Ctenodactylus gundi | reverse complement strand
CAGTGACTGCTGACACCTGAAACAGTCCCCCAAACCCCAGTGGAGAACCGCTGGTATACAAACGCTTACTGAATCAAACCGTACTTAAAAGCCAGGAGGGGAATCCCTACGTGAATATGATTGGTTTACATCTGTTACATCAATACGTCATAAAACTGACGTTTGTCTCTTCACAGGGCGAGTGATAGCTACTTTCGCATGTTCAGGGGAAAAGGAAGTAAATTTGGCTGTTCAGAATGCAAAGGCTGCCTTTAAAGTATGGAGTCAAAAATCTGGCATGGAACGTTCCCGAATTCTTTTGGAAGCTGCAAAGATAATAAGGGTATGAATATTCCCTTCTAGAAACTTCTTTTACAGTCACCAGTTGGTTCTTTGGAGTTGATTTTGGCTGCAGTGGGTTATAACATTTTTGTGAAACAGAAAAGCCTTTCCACATGCTCACCTTGGCACCTAAAACAAGCATTTATTCAGTAATCCTCGTCCAGAGCTTGACTTTTGGATAGCTCCCTTGGCTAAGTGTTTATTTGTATTGAAGTATCGTGTCCTTTTTGTAGCTTGTATCTTTTTTTTTTTTTTTTCGAGACAGGGTCTCACTGCCATCCACACTGATCCTCAGCTTCCTGTGTGGCCTGGGCTGGTTTGAACACGGTGATCCTCCTGCTTCAGCCTCTGGAGTACTGGAATCCTTTTTCTTTTTAATGCATGGTTGTATACTTGTTTCTTTATCCTCCGGTGGTTTTTAAGTCTGCCTTTCTTTTTCAGATTTGTTCTACACCTTAATTGCCTGAGAATGTTTTATAGACTGATGGATATTACCTCCCTTTTGTTTTTGTGGTATCGGGATTAAACGCAGGGCCTTTTCCTCTAAACCACATCCCTAGTCCTTTTTATTGTTTGAGACAGGGTCTCTTTAAGGTGCTACATTGTCCAGGCTGGGCTTGACCTTGACATCCTCATGCCACAGCCTCCCAAAGTGCTGGGATGACATGCCAGTGCCACCCAGCCTGACTGATATTCCCTTACAATAAAACCAACAAAGTTTTTGTAGTTTTGAAAGCCAAAAGTATTATATACTCATTATGGAAAGATACCAAAATATAAATCATGGGTATCTTTGAATGTGACTGTGATTTTTTTCGACTACAAGTATGTAAAATCAGAAACTACTTGCAAGATTGTATGTACATGCAGCCCCTCCAAAACATGAATGTGCGTGTTCACGCACGCACGCTTGCTCTCTCATACCCCCTCCCCCCACACACATGCACATTGTGACAGGAGACATGAAGCTTTTGGGACCAGGGGAGAATATGGTGTCTTACAGCCGTGGGTTGTACCCCAGGCAAGGAACCCTGAGCTGATGAGACTGAGAATGTGTGTGGGCTGCTGGCAGGTCTGCTCACCCTTCCCTCTGGGGAGGGAGGGATTACTCATTAACTAGATCTTTGGGGTGGGAAGGAAAAGGTCTTAAGGATAAACACCCTTGAATGTAGCAGATGTTCCTTCCCAGGGGAGGAGAGAACTTCACATAATGACCCCACTCTGCAGATCCCTTATCTTTAGGGATACACTCCCTCTGCCTCCCAAGGCCGTTGATACTCACCTGCCTGCCAGTGTTCTTGTCCTAGAAAGCCTAAACCATGAAAAAAATGGCAAAACATTTATGGAGGATTTCCTCCTGACAAAGCATTTTCTCCTGTTGTTAATAATTAGTTTTAATTTGATCATTACAAGCTGACAGTTATTGTAATTTTTCATTTTTTTTTCCCCCTAGTTTGAGTGTGGTGGGTTATGCTCTCCTAAGGAGTAGCTCTTTCATCGCTGTAAAATGATTTTTATTGGTTCTAAATCATATCTAAGGATATTTTTTGTTCTGATATCAACTTTCTGATATGTTCATTTCTTTTCACATAGAATTTCCCCAAGGCCTTTTTTATTGTAGTAGTAGTGGTGGTTGAATTCTGGCATTTTTTTGAGACAAGATCTTACTGAGTTGCTGAGTTGCCCAGGTTGAGCGTGAACTTGCAATCTTCCTATCTCAGCCTCCTAGAGTGCTGGGATTGTAAGTGTGTGCCACCATGCCTAGCAGAGTCATTATTTCTTATTGTATGTGTTGAAACTTACATACAAGTGAATGTACATATATGTGTAACATTCATATTTCAAAATGTTCTTTTTCACACTGATCGTGAACTGTGGTTGTGATCTTAAATATTATCACCTAATTAACTTGAAAGGAAGAAGAGCTGCCATTTAGCAGTGAGCTTTTACCTGTCTTCCAAACACAACACTGCCGTTTTATTTTCATTTACAGTGTAAGTTGTTTCTAGCTTTAAAAACTGAGCAGTGAATTCTGTTATTAAGCATTATCTCTGTGGAGAAATTTGGTAATATGTCATACATCTGATCGTCTGTTTTAACCGAAGGAACGGAAGGATGAAATTGCCACTGTGGAGACCATCAACAACGGCAAGTCTGTCTTTGAAGCCCGTTGGGACATTGACACTTCCTGGCAGTGCCTGGAGTACTATGCAGGCTTGGCCGGATCCATGGCTGGTAAGCCCTCCCCTGCGGCCTGCTGCCAGCTGTCTGCAGGGCAGAGAAGCAGCGACTGGCGGTGCAGGGCAAAGATTTTCAAGATATGCCCGAGTTAGAGTCCTGGGCTCATGGCCTTGTACTTGGGCGGCCTGGGAATTGCTCTGTGTTTCCTTATCTAAGCTAGAGATAAAGCCTTGCTTTCTTGGGTTGGTGTAAAGATTAATGAGATACGCCATGGAAAGCACCTCCCATGATACCTGCACTGTAGACCAAGTTGCTGAAAGGCCGGCTCCTGCAAGAGTCAGTGTGTTACAGTTACCAATTTTACCCATTTAACAAAAGACTCTCTGAAGATTGATTATTGATTGTGGTGCTGGAGATTGAGCCCATTGCCTTCACACTGTGAGAAATGATTCACAGGAAGTCATCTGTCCAAACTAGGAATGGACATGACAGGCATGGAGGACAGGAATTATGAGGCTTTAGTTATCTTTATTTTTGAAAAATAAAAGAGGTGATATCTCTACACGCGGATGAGGAAAGCACACAGAGTATGGTGGAGATCACAGGTTCTTCCCCCTGCCTTTTTCCTGTTGGCAGGATGCACAACCTTCCTGGTAAGATCTAAGGTACTGGGTCAGGGTCAAGTCAATCACTATGACACGACCTTTATCCCTCCATCCCCCATTCCTCCTCTTTGTCTAGTGACCTGGTCAGGGAAAAGCACACAAAATCTCAAGATTTTCATCTTTATCTTCATCTGAAAAAAAAATGTAGCACTGCTTCCGCGAGGTGGCGCTGAGCTCTGTTCACATCCTGTTTTTTAGTTTTGATTTGGGACAAGACCTTACTCTGTTGCCAGGTCGACCAGGCTGGGTTTAACCTCGCCGTCCTGCCTCAGCCTCGCATGTGCCACTGGGCTAGAGTGTTGGACGGTTTATCATAACATTCGCAGTTTACATTCACTGCTTAGTCGGGTGGAGCCGGGCCGCGGGGAGCCAGAGTCGACAATGCTGTGGCTGTCAGTCTTCCCCTGCTGCCGAGGCTGCCCTTAGATGTGTATTTTATTTCATCTCTGCTGTCCAGGAGAGGCTCGGGATGGTTTTAGAGAGTTAAATTCGGTAGAGTGAGCTCGTGTTTGAATGGTAAGTGCCGTTCTCTCTGTGTGGAAAATGCGTAGAAGGAAGGTAGTGTCAGAGTACCTCAGTGAGTGAGAGGGGAAGTGGCCGTGCAGGCCTCTCGTCTCAGTGCTCTGGGAGGCTGAGGCAGGAGGATTGCAGGTTCCGGCTCAATCTGGGCAGCTTAGTGACTTAGGAAGACCTTGACTCAAAATCAGAAACCAAAAATGGGCTGAGGATACAGCTCAGTGCAAAGACCTTGGGCTCTACCCCTCAAAAAAAAAAAAAAAAAAAAAAAGTGAGAGAGAGACAGAGACAGACGTGGAGCTAGTGACTTGGGGCCAATGAGGAGGCTGCTGTGCCTGGAGTGCAGGTCATGCTGGGGCACTGGTGTCGCTTTTGGTGAGATGTGTGCCGCACCGTGCCCTGTGTTCATTTTGCAGGGGAACACATCCAGCTCCCTGGTGGATCCTTTGGCTACACCAGAAGAGAGCCCCTCGGGGTGTGTGTGGGGATAGGAGCGTGGAACTACCCCTTTCAAATTGCCTGTTGGAAGTCGGCTCCGGCCTTGGCCTGCGGTAAGAGTTCTTCCCCTACAGTGAGCTGTTCCAGCTCTCCCGGTTCTCTGCTCCTGACCTCTTTGTAAATGTGTGCTTCAGAAGGCTCTGCGTGGATGTCCAGACCTCACGGGACAAAGGTCCATTCCTTGTGCCCCAGGGGACTATCAGTTCAGGTTACACACACAGATCATGGCTAGATGGTTTCATTTTTTTTCTTTACCCAGTTTACTTTTATTTACTTACTGTGAAATACTGGGAATTTTAATTTGTTTTTTCTTCCATATTATTCTTTTTTTATCAGTATGTACTTGTGGCAAATAATTTATTTCAAATATGCAAAGTTATTTTTTTCTGCCAAATTGGATTCAAGTTGGCCTTTTTAATGCAATGATTTCTGGCACTTAGGAGTGTGGCTTGATTTCAGAATCAGAAGATAAACTTCCTCTGTCTTGGTTTTGGAGAGAAGTGGTCAACAAGGCTCCCACCAGAAGCTTTGGCTGAGAGGCTAAAAACGTTTTTCTATCCTGGTATTTATAGAGAACACTCTGAAACCCCCATGGCAAGGCATTCTGTGCGAGCGGCTCTGTCTTTCCTGCCACTGCAGGTCTCTGGGTTGGCACATGGCCCCTGGGAGAAGGGCTCTGGGGGTCTGAGTCACTAGCTCTGGCATGGTCATAAGTGAGCCTTTCTGTTGCAAGTGTTGGAATGATCAAGGCACAAAGGTCTAGACTTGCAGATGGGGTAAGTATATGTTTTGGGGTCTGTTTAATAAGAGAAAGCACAGTGGTAATGTCTTAGTTACTTGTTAACTGCTGTGACTCACTACCCGACACGCACAAATTTAGGGGAGGAAAGGTTTATTTCAACTCACAGTTTCAGAAGGTCATAGTACATTCAGGGGTGGCGGCAGCAATGGAAGTCCATGGCAGAGGCAGAGGGGGAGGCAGCTTCTCACTACATCACACACAGGAAGCTAAGTCAGGGCAAGTCCAGACTCGTCCTCCCAGGAAGGCAGGAAGCAGCTTATATATCCTTCCAGGTCTCATCCCAGTGATCAGCCCCTCCTGGATCCAGGTGTGCAAGGTGTGGCCGATACACACCATTAATCCTTACACTACTGTAATCTACCCCTCCAGACTAGGCCCCAGTCTCCCAACAGCACATGGTTCCATAGACAATCCACAACATTTAAATACATGAGGCTTTCGGGGGACATTCCAGAGCCAAACCCCAATAGGGAAGGAAGTCTTTTTCTTTTTTCTTGACACTGGGTCTTGCTCTGTGTCTGGGTGGGTCTTGAACTCACTGTGGGAACCCAGGCTAGCCTCACACTCACAGTAGTTCTCCTGCCTCAGCCTCCAAAGTGGGGGATTATAGGTTTGTGCCACGATGCCCAGCTTCTAGGATGCTGGGTAGTCAAACTGAGAGTCTTGTGTCGCAAAGTGAACACTCTAACAATGGAGCTGTGCCTCCAACCCGCCATTGCATAGTGTTTTTCTGTTGTGTCTCGGGTGTGTGCAGGCAACTCCATGGTCTTTAAGCCGTCTCCATTCACGCCCATCTCTGCTTTGCTCCTGGCTGAGATCTACACTGAGGCTGGTGTGCCTTCCGGACTGTTCAACGTGGTGCAAGGCGGGGCTGCCACTGGCCAGTTTCTGTGTCAGCATCCTGATGTGGCCAAAGTCTCCTTCACTGGGAGTGTGCCCACTGGCATGAAGGTACCCAAAGCTCTGGCCAGACCAGTTCTACCCAGTGTGTATTTGGAGGCTTCTTTTTGAAGTTGACCTACCATGTATTAGGAACAGGGCAGCAGGTTGTGTGGGGCTGAGGTAGACGTGGCAGGGGAGGGAGCATGCTGACCTGGGTTGTAGCAGGCCAGGTAGGGTGAGGCGGCCCTTCTTGCTTGAGGAGCTGGCATGTCTGAGTTTGCGGCCTCACCTGCCACTTGTATGATTGGTGGCTGCATATATGGAAGGAAGAATGGGGATTTTCTTAGATTCCTTACTTTGACCTGAATTTGTGTTTCAAGCTCTGTCAGATCAAAACACAGTTAACAATAACAGAAAAGAAATCCTAGCTGTGCCCAGAAGTGCAGGCCTGTAATCCTGGCACTGTGGGAAGTTGAGGATCACAAATTTAGGCCAGCCTGGGCAATGTAAAGACTTAGTGAGACCCTGTCTCAAAAAAAAAAAATAAATAAATAAAATAAAATCTTGCCCTGGTTATTAGTCTTCTGCATTGGTTGACAGTATGTGTTGAATGAATTCCCTCTTCACACTTTCAGGCACAGTTCAGTGGGTTCTCTTTTTTTTCTGGAAAATAATATTTTACATAATGAAGGGCAAAATATATTGATGAGGATAAAGCAGCAGGTCATGCGCAGTTGCCAAGGACCGTGCAGCTTCAGGGTTGCTGCAGTCGGAGCTGTGTCAACCTCTTTATGAACGCTTTGCGTTTGTTTTGCAAGATCATGGAGATGTCAGCTAAAGGAATTAAGCCTGTCACCTTGGAACTCGGGGGCAAATCTCCACTCATCATCTTCTCTGACTGTAACATGGAGAATGCTGTCAAGGGGGCCCTGATGGCCAACTTCCTCACACAAGGCCAGGTAAGGACTGTCCTGGGCAAAGGTCAAGAAGAAGGCCCCCCGTCCCCTGACAGCATGTTCTGTAGCTTTTTAGTCTGAACTACTTCCAGGCTCAACAGAATAGCTTCAAAATAGTCTAAAAAACTTCATGTGTCTTTGAACTAGATTCCTCACATATTAAAGCTAGGCTGCCTTAAGTATTAACGATTTGAGAGTAAATTATAGACATAGGCCTTTAACTTCCAAATACTGCAGTGTTCCTAAAAACGGGTGCATTTTTTTTTTTTTTACATAAGCACCATACACCTAATGAAAATCAGTGAATCAGTATCAATAGAGCACTGTTACTCAACTTGTAAACGTTGTTAAAATTTCACCATTTGTGTGACCAGTGTCCTTGTAGCAAAGGGAAACAATATTTCTTCCTTCTGGTACAAGAGCTGATTAAAGATGATGCATTGCATTTCCTCTATAAAAATTTTAAAAATTTTATTTATTTTGTTGTTGTTTTTGAAACAAGGTCTCTTTTTGTAGTCTGGGCTGCTCCTGAATTCACAGGGTAGCCCAGGCTGGCCTCAAACAAAAGACAGTCCTCCTGCCTCATCCTCCCGAGTACTGGGATTACAGGTATATGCCACCAAGCCTGGTTTATGTGATGCTGAAGAATAGAACTGAAGGCCTTGTGTTTGCTTGGCAAGTGATCTACCTGCTATGCTATTCTTCCAGCCCTTGCTTTTTTTTTAAATCAAAGTTATTATTTTTTTAAATTAAAAATTTATTTGAGACGAAGTCTCACTCTATAGTCCAGGCTGCTCCTCAACTAACTATGTTGCTCAGACTCACACACAGCATGTGAATTCAGTCATCCTCGTGCCTCAGCCTCCTAAGTGGTGGGATTATAGTTGTACGCCATTATCTTGGTTACTTATTTATTGCTGGGACACAGTACCTGGGAGGAAAGATTTAGTTTAGCTCAGATTCAGAAGGTCTCACACAGTCTACCCATGCACAGCTGGCAGTAGTGGATGCACATGGCAGAGGCTGCAGTGCTGCTCACAGCATTGCAGACAGAAAGCCAAGTGAGCAAGGAGCAAGTTGATGTTGGGGGCCCAGGCAAGGCCAGAGCCTTGCTAGGATGTACATGTAATAATGTTTCTTCCTCCTTCCTTTAATTCATGCTGCCAGTTGGGCCCGATACCCGGGGTAGATGCCCCTCCCTCACTTCCCGGCACACAAGTCAACAACACACACCTGCAGGCTCCGCCTTGGGCGTCCCCCACCCCCCCCCAACAAACTGACACAGTCCCTTCAAGTCAAGCCTCACGCATCTGTGTCTTCCGTCCAGGCCCATCTTCCAGCAGCACATGGTTCCATAGGTAATCTCCCTGCATCTAGATAGGTGAGACCTTTGGGGGACACTGTAGGTCCCAACCAAAGCATTCCACCCCTGACCCCAAAGACTCATGTTTACCTTGTTATGCATTTGGTCCTTTCCTAAGAGTTGGCAGAGTCTTGACCTCTCCAGCATGCTAGAAAGTCTCCTCTGACCCAGGCCGACTCTCAGCTATGAGCCCCCATGGAATCCGAAAGTCAGGCACCTCCAACATACAAAGGCATAGGGCAAACATTCGCACTCCCAAAGAGAGAAATAGGGCCAAAATGCGTTCTCAGGCCAGCAAGGCAAGGGCTGAACCCTGCAGCCCCACGTCCTGCGCTTGGTGTGAACTGGTGAGGGGGAGCTCCAAAGGGCATGGGTGGCCGTGCCCCCCAGCCTTGCCTCTGGCTACGGACTCTCCTTTGGGCTCAGTCCACTCACAGCCCGTGGCTTTCCTCAGCCGACAGTGCATGTTTCTGGCATCTCCAAATTTCCAAATTTCTGCTGCACATTAGGGTTCTTCACAGCTTTAACCACTGCCCTCCCCGGGGCACACTGGCCTCCGAGGCCTTCCTCTGAAATCTGTGGGAAGCATCCATGAGCCTGCAGCTTTTGCATTCTGCTTGCCTATGAAGCCAGCACAGTGTCACAGTGTGAGTGACGCAGGGTCTGCTGTTAGCAGCAGCAGCAGCAGTTGCTTATGTGTCTGCAGATGACATGATCTACGTCACTTTTTTATGAGATAGGGTCTTGTTCTGTATAGCCCAAACTGGACCTGAACTCACTGTGTAGCCCAGGCTGGCCTTGGACTCATGGCAATCCTCCTGCCTCAGCTTCCCAGGTGCTGGGATTATAGGCGCACACTGCCATGCCTAGCTTATGTGGTACTGGGGAATCTAACTCACGGTCTTGGCCTTGCTAGGCAAGCATATTAACTGCTGGGTTGAGTTATTCCTCCAGCCCCATGATGTACATCAAAGACCAGAAGAATTCCAAAAAATGTTTGTATTTATATAAGCATGTTTTATGGCCTAGAATATGGTCTATTTTGGAGACTGTGCCTCAGGCTGCTGAGAGTATGTGCGTTCTGTTGTTGCTGGATGAAACGTTCTTTAGTCATGTGTCTTTTTAAAGCTTAAATGTCCTGAGAAGATTATTATTTGATTCTGTCTTAAATTCTATCAATAGCTTGAGGAGGCTATTATTTCATTCTAGTGATAGCCCCCCTGAAAATTGCTTATTCTGCTATCCAAGCTGTGGAGGTCTGCCTCCTCTTCTACTCCAGTTTGCGCCTCTCTGGTGGAGCAGGGGCTTTGTGGGGCGCGCTGTTGCCCTGTGTTCTCATCGCACGGTTGCCTTTATTGGGAGGGTTAGGAACTGTCTGAGAGGAGCGCTCCCGCTGGCCTCTAGGGAAATCTGGCCGCCTCTGTTTTGCAGCCTAGTTACTGAGCCCTGGTCAGTTACATTTAAGCGCGTCTCTGTCTCTGGCAGGTGGCCTTGCTTGCATTCGTTATTTTTGGTGTTGGCCTTTCAGCTGTATACAGAGCTGGGCAGTCAGGATGCAGTGCCTCAGTATTCAGCTGATTCTGGCTGCATCTCCTGGGGCTTCTGCCCTGCTTCTCCCGCCTGTGTTGTGGCCTGAGTCCCTTTTGCGCCACTCGCTCCCTTCGCCGCAGATCCCCCTTACTTTCCTTTCACTTGAATGAAGTCTGCCTGGGCAGGACTCCTGGGACCCTGGGTTTTTCTGAGTAGTAGTTACTCACTTCCCGGCCCGGCCCACCGGAGGAAGGTGCTGGGTTAGACAGGCCCAGGTTAGGCGGGCCGGGGCCGAGGCGGGGACAGGCTGCGGGTACTGTGCACGTAGACGTCGTGGATTTCCACCTGTTGTAAACAGACCGCTCCCTCTGCTTGTCTGCTTCCACCGTGGAATCCATCCTTTGTAGCTTCCTCAGGCCCGTCGGCTCCTTACTGGGATTTGCTGGCCTATGGGGGGCTGGCTAGGTGGCCTGTGCAAGCCCTGGACAGGACCTGACCCCATCTCAGTTTACACAGCTGTAGCCTGTGAGCCGCCCTTTGGGCATTCCATGTGGGACTCAGGAAGTTCCCTTGCTGTGGCCCTCTATTTTTCCAGTCCCAGGCTCGTGAACTGCCACTTGTCCAGCTGCCATTGGTAAGCCCCAGAAGGTAGGGGATCCTGGCTGTGGCCTGCCCTCCGGAGCTTGGGTGGCAGGCACGGGTCCTGGAATGGTCCCGGATGCGGTTTCCTCTTTGCGTTATATCCTGTTACAGCGTCCCGCCGGGACATCTGTCCTCCCGGCCCTCCCGGCCCACTTTCCGAAGCCTCACTCCTGCTCAGAGCTAAGCCCCTGGAACGCTCGTCTGCTCTGTCTCAGTTTTCTGACGCGACCCACGCGGCTGACGAGTGCGGTCCTACGCGGTTTCCGGCGCCTTCTATCAATACTATGGTCTTAAAGTGCAGTAATTTTTCTGCAAATGCCTGAAATTTCTTCTTTGTGGCAGAGCACTCCTCCATTGTATGAGTATATTGCATTTTCTTTTCCATTTTTTTTTTGCCCATGTAAAAATCAGGTTTGTGTGATTCTTTTGGTTCTTCTGTTTTATGAATTCCTTATATACTAGGGTTTTTTTGAAAAACAAACAGGTAACATAAAATATTCGATTTTAGTCGTTTTGTTCAGTGGCATTAAGCATATGTCTACTGTGATCACCATCATCCCTCCTTCTGTAAAACTTCGTTACCCCAGAATGAAACCGGACTCGTTGACTCTCTCCCTGTTCCTCCTGTCCCCTTGCCCCAGTAACTATTAATATGTGAATTTGACTATTTAGGTTTCCTTTTCTAAGTGGAATCACATAGTTATTCTTTTGGTCCTGCTTGTGTTCAAGGTTCATCTCTGTTGTAGCGCGTCAGAGCTGCTTGCCCTTTGTAAGACAAAAATACGCCTCTGTAGGCATGTGCTGAACGTTGTGTAGCCAGTCTTCTCGTGATAGACAGGTGCACTGTTTCCATCTTCTGGCTGTTGTGGATAATGCTGCCATGAACATTGATGTGCAGATGTCTGTATGATCCTCTTGATTTCAGCGTTTTTTTGGGGGGGAGGGGGTAATGTTCCCAAATCTAGAATCACTGGGTCACATGGTAATACAATTTTTAACTTTTTGAGGAACCGCTGTCCTATTTTTTTTTTCATAATGGCTGCAGCATTTTACATTCCTACCAATACGGCACAGAATTTCCAATTTCTTTGTATCCTTATTGACCCTTGTTCTTTTCTTTAACTTTTCTTTCTTTTTGCCTTGCTATTCATCCAGTGGCTGTGCAGTGGTATCTGATTGTGATTCTGATTCTCAGTTCTCTTAGGATCAGGTTGAATGCTTATGTACGTATTGCCAGATTCTGCCCTAGAAGGAAGCATTGCCTTCCTACAGTGACTGAGCCTGTAAGCCTGTTTCCTGAGAGCCTCTGTAATAGAGCGCGGAGTCATAACTCTGCATTTGCCCCCAGTAGGTGGAAGTGAGTATTGCAGCATAGCGTCAACGTCATGTGTCCAGTTACAAGTGTGATTGAACGTCTGTAGCAATAAGGAACGTTGTGGGATTGCTTCTGTGTGATATGTCCATTTTTCTACTCAAATTATGTTTTTTTCTTGGTGTTTTGTGGAGCTTCATTTTTATCAACAGAGAAAAGTCCACACTTTTTAAAAAAGTTTTTTTAATGTATCAGTAAAAGTTTATTTGGTATAAATATTGCATATATTTTATTCCAGTTTTTCCTGCTTGGAGTTGGTTAGGACTTTTTATGTTTTTGAGAGTCTTACTGTGTTGCCCAGTCTGGCCCTGCCCTCGTAATCCTCTTGCCTCAGCCTCCCAAGTGCTGGGATTACATGTCTATGCCACTTAACTCAGCTTCTTAAAAAATCTCTTTATTGTCATATTTGCCAGTTTTTTTCTCTCTCTTTTTCCTGCTTTTTTCTTTTTTGGTGGTATTAGGTATTGGGCTCTCACACTGAGATATATCCCTAGTTTTGTTGTTGTTGTTGTTGTTGTTGGTTTTTTGTTTTTTGTTTTTTTGTTTTTTTTGAGACAAGGAACCAGGCCTGGTGTCACAGCCTGCAACCCCAGCACTCTGGGAGGTTTCCACAGGAGGACTGCACATTGGAGCCCAGCCAGGGTGACTTAGTGAGACCCTGGGTCACATGGACCCACTAATGCCTGAGAAAACTTAAAGTAAGAATTAAGTGTTATCTTAAAACACACTTTATGGTTATTGGTGCTCTCTCCATAATGTTTGTGCAGTCCTCCTCCTAGGTAGCGCGGAGATGTTTTTTGTTTCATTTTTGTGACTCTGGGCATTAAACCCAGTACCTTTGCAGTGATTTACACCCTCTCTCCTTTCCAGGTTTTCATTGTGGGATCTTGCTAGGTCACTAAATTGCAGGTCTGGGTCAAACTTGCGCTCTTCGTGCTTAGCCTTTCAGAGTGTGAGGATTATAGGTGTGTGCTACCTGGTTTAGTGTGCTTCGCTTTTTAGACATAAAAGGATCCTTTTAAAAAAATGAGTTGTGCCTCTTTTAAATGTCAAGCTGTTGGATTCTTCGTTCTCTTTTTTTTCTCCTTTATGCAAATTTGTCTTCTGTGTGTCCTTTAGGTTTGCTGCAATGGCACAAGAGTATTTGTGCAAAAGGAAATTGTTGATGAATTCACCAAAGAAGTGGTGAAGCAGGTCCAGAAGATAAAAATAGGGGACCCCCTTCTGGAAGACACAAGAATGGGACCGCTCATCAACAAGCCCCACCTGGAGCGGGTGCTGGGCTTCGTTAAGTCGGCAAAGGAGCAGGTGAGAATGGAGAGGAGGCTGGCGGGGCGGGAACGGGCCGTAGTGTTGTCACGCACTGTGTGCCCTTCGCTGTGTTGCTGTGTGTCAGCTCCGGGGTCCCTGAGCAGTGCATGGCTTTGTGCTTGCAGTGAGGAGGGAAGTACTGCCGAGCTTGTCCAAGGTACACTTGACCCTGTAGCAGCGCACTAGGCTTGTGTCCTTTTCCATACAACAGCTGTGTTCTTTTTTTTTTTTTTGGCAGGGTGCTAAAGTGTTATGTGGTGGAGATGCATATGTACCCAAGGATCCCAAATTGAAAGATGGATACTACATGACACCTTGTATATTAAGTATGTCTTCTTCCTGTTTGCTTTTAAATGATTTGAATTAAGTGTTGAATCGACAGAAGTGAAGGTTTACATAATACGTGTGTGGTACAAAGCAAGGGTTGGCAATCCATGGGTTCCCACCGGGTTTAAGAGGTAGGAGAGTTCCCCTGCTTACCTTTGCAGTCCTCGGGGCGCCCCTCCTCTAGGGCAACTCTGTGTTAGTTTACCTGGCATGATTCCTGTTGTTCTGGAAGAAGGGGAAATAGAGAAATGTAAGTGAAAAATTTTATAAGGGAACTCATGCTTGGTAGGAAAATTAAGTAATGAATTTAATTTTTCAGTAAAAAAGTAGGATAGGGCAACCCTGCAACCTCAGCCATCTAGGAGGCTGAGGAGCCCATCCTCGGCACCTCATTGACCGACGGAGAGCCTCGGTAAGGGCACCGATGGTGGAATCCAGGGCCTTTGCACTGAGCTACGTCCTGACCCATTTCTTTATTTTAAGTCAGAGCAGAGTCTCACTAAGTTGTGAGCTGCCCAGGGTGGGCTTAAACGTGTGATTTGCTTGCCTCAGCCTCTCAAAGTGCTAAGATTACAGGCCTGGCAGAAATACAGTTTTTAAAAAGAGGCTGTAGTAGTTCAGTGCAAACAAAGGCTGTGCCTTTAATTCTCAGTAGTGCAAAAAGAAAAAAAAATGTTTTTCATTTACATTAGGACATTAATACAAAGCTAATTTTCTAGGTAATATTACACTTAAAAAAATAAACATCTTAGCCATCCTGGTGACACAGGCATAGTCCTAGCCCTCTGGAAGGCTGAGGCAGGAGGATCTGAAGTTCATACACAGCCTGGGCAATATAGTAACTTACAGGCCCTGTCTCAAAGTCTAAACCAAAAACTGAAGTCCCTGGGCTTGATTCCTGGTACTATTTGAAGAAAAAACCCAATTTAATTATTTTTAATCCCTCCTTTCAATCTTAAATCTTAGTACCCCCGTTCGCGCCACCTCCTCTAGGCCATGTTTCTGTCCATCTCCTGTTTCTCTCACAACGTCCATTAGCGTCTTCTGTGGAAACGTCTGTTCGGTAGGCTTTAAAAACTATGCACAGGCCGAATCATACCCAATTCTTTATATTTTATGTATAAACTACGCTGCGCTTCTCCTGGGGTGGCTAGTAGTGTCACTTCTTAACTCTTGGTATTTGATGCAGGTGAACCTTTAGCCCTTACTAAAGAAAGATCTGCTCATGTTTAAAAGCTGTGAACCTAACACTCACACCATGGGTTAGCTCGTAGCTGTTAGATGAATATTTAATGAACAGAAAAACCTTATACACCATTAAATAAAAAATATAGGTTGTAGGTATTATCCTAAACCTAGTAGGAGCGAAATGTAGCTTGGCCTGGTGTGCCAGCCTGTAATCCCAGGACACTGAGAGGCTGAGGCAGGAGGGTTGAAAGTTCAGGTCCACACTGAGCAACTTAGTGAGACCCTGTTTCAAAATAAAAATAAAAAGATGGCTGTGGGTGTGGCTCAGTTTTACGTCCACAGCACTGCAAACAAAACCAAAATGCTGTGCATCCACACAGGAGGGAGTGGGGCATGCGTGTGTGGGTAGGTTGTCTGCATCCTGGAGTTAGGTTGGTTTTTATTATAATTCATGGACTCTTGACTAGTACAGAGTTTCTATGGAGAACACATACTCAAATCAGAAAAAAAGGTTACTTTTAAACCAGCTGCAAACGTAAGCAAAGAACAGAAAAGGTTTTTTTGTATGTGCGTATTTATTCTTACGGTGCTAGAACTGGAGCTCAGGAGCCTGTGTTACGCCACTGAGCGTCCTCCCCAGTGCAGCTCTTACTCCAGCAATTCTGGAAGCCTAGCTGTTGTCTTCTGCATCTGTGTTACTTGGAAGGCATATTAAGCAGCCAGTTTCCTGGTCCCTGTCTGGACCCTGGATGTCATTTTAATAGCTCGCAGGTATTTTTTATGTACATTAGAGTTGGGGAGTGCCTCTGGAATCTCATTATTTATGTATGTACATATGTAGGCATTTTTATATACATGAATTCCAAATTTTATAACACATTAGAAACGCATGCTGTGGGGACTCAGTGTCCATCCACACCCGTCTTTGCCCTTTTTCCTCCTTGCTCTTTAAGTTCATTTACCTAAGATTTGGCCGCCTTCGTCACTTTATGCAGTGTTCACCAAAATTGGGACATGCTGGCATTCAGGTGCAGTGCAAGAAGACACCCCACCCCCTGTGAGATCACTGAGGTTCACATTATACATTAGAACATATAGGCTTCTTTAGATATGTATAGCTTAAGATGTCAGATGTGAATTGAATCCTTTCCAGAAAGTAGCTGCTTAGAGGAAACTAAGTACATTTTTGTATAAAGTGAATACTCCCTCATTTGTTTGTTTCTGAGTTTGTGTTTTTATATTGGACCTTTACATAATATCTGTTTCTAATTCTAATAATAATACAGATTCATTAAAATGCAGAAAACTGTAAAGAAAATTATATATGTAACATTTTAATAGAAATTGAATGATACTGTGCACAATTTTGTATCATTTTCAGGGAGTGTTCAATCTTGAGCGTTTATTTACTGAATTTTCTTCAAAAATACTGCATTTAGAAGCTTCCTTAGCACTCTGATTAGGATGTGCATAGTTATAATCATTTCGTCTGTTGTGGATGTTCAGTTAGTCACTTCCTGTTTCATTATAAATAGTGATGAATACCCTCATATGTAAATCTTTGTTTATTGCATTAGCTATTTTCTTATGATGAATTAAAAACTGTGGATTTAGAAGCTGATATTTGCCCTGCCGATATCACAGTCAGTTTTTTCTGTGTGCTACTATAGTCTCAAGGGATTTCACTGACTTTGTGTTTTGTGATAAATGCTTGCAGCTAACTGCAGAGATGACATGACCTGCGTGAAAGAAGAGATCTTTGGGCCGGTTATGTCCATTTTATCTTTTGACACCGAGGCTGAGGTTCTAGAACGAGCCAATGATACCACTTTCGGACTAGCGGCTGGCGTCTTCACCAGGTGCGTGGAGGAGGACAGTAGGAGCTGGCAGGGGAGAGGGCTGCAGGATCTGCTTCGATGTGCCAGAGGCCTTGTTCCTCACTGACTTTGCCCCAGTTAGAGCCGCCGGTATTTCCTGTTGGTTTCGCTTTAACTCAGAAGATGGCAAAGTAGCATTTTGTAGTTTGTCCTGAATGGCCCGAGGACACGGTTACCACGTTTAAGTTAAGCCGTAGAGACTTTGTTGGTGCAAGTTACATTCCCTTTTGTTCATTCATTGAATAAGCATGTAAAACTGTGACCTAGCTGGGCTAGGTGTCTATTGAAAACATACATGTCAAGAAATTTAGAAAGGATGTAAATAGTGGGCAATGTTCTCCAAAAACATGATTTTTAGCAGAATTATCATAGTTTCAGATTGGAATGCATTGTGACTCATACAACCATTTTTTATAATGTTCCAGTTACAATGTTTTATGATGTTACAGTTTAAACTGTCATAAATGATATACCAAATATCAATGTGTGTGTGTGTATATATATATATATATATTAATTAGTATAATAGACATAAAATGATTTGGGCAAAATTTATTTGAAAATGAATGAATGATTTCATGATTATACACAAATTTTGATTAGTCTCTCTTTTATTTGTTTGGAGACAGTGTCTTTGCTTTGTAGCCCAGGCTGGCCTTGAACTCATAGCAGTGCTTCTGCCTCTCACAGGCATGCGCCACTGTGCCTGGCTTATGTGGTGTTGGGAAATCATACTCAGGGCCTTGGGCTTGCTAGGCAGACACTAACCCCTGTGCTGTTCCTCCAGCCCTGACAAACTTTGATTTGTCTTCGTCAGAAGCCCACTGTTACACGTGTGCTGTTCGGTGACACTGAAGGCCAGTTTTCCTGTGTCTCCGTCATCGAGAGCCTCAACAAAAGGCCCAAGTGTCCCCTGAAGCCCTGATATGTAACAGCTTCCCTTGAGCTCTGAAGGAGAGACTGGACTCTGCCTGTTGGGTTTGGGGATTGACAAGGCTAAGTGTTCTTTGCTTTGCCACCATGCAAAGTCCACGCACAAGGAGGTGACCCTGTACGCTGTCACTTTTTTCCTTTTCTTTCCAGTCCCCTTTTTGTTTTTGATTTTAAGACAGTTTCACTGAATTGCTAAATTGTCCAGGTTGGGCTCTACCTTACAGTGCTCCTGCCTCATCTCCCGAGTGATGGGATTACAGCCCCACGCGATCTGGCCCAGATTCCTGCCCTTTATTTAGTGTTTTTAAACAGGGTCTTGCTCTCTAGTGTAGGCTGGTCCTGAATTCACTGTGTAGCTCAGGCTGGCTTTGAGCTCATGGCAGTCCTGACTTTTTTAACAACTTGGGATAACACACACATTCTGCAGTTCATTCATTGCTACATTGCCATGTCCTAATTGCAGTCTTTCCTGTGGGTTTCCTCTTTCCCAGAAGCAGCTGTGTGCCCAGTAATAGTTACATTCCTGCCCCTCCCACACTCTGGCATTTGCTAACCTACTTTCTGTACCCGTGGATTTGCTTATTCTAGAAAAATTTTATGTCACAAGGCTCATCCCTGCCTTTTTGTGCCTGGCTTCTCTCACTTGTGGGGTTTCCCAGATGCACTTAGGTTGGATCGTGTGTCAGAGCATTCTTTCTTTCCTGAGTAATATTCCTCTTGTGGCTATGCCATATTTTATCTGTTTATTTGTTGATGATATTTGGGTGGTTTTTTGGTCTACTATAAATTATGCTACTATTAACATTCTTTTGGGTGAAATTGCTGAGTCATTTGGTAAATTAATGTTCAACTTTTTGAGGAATTGCTAACTTCTTTGCCAAAAGGGCAGGGCAACCTTATGCTGTGAGCTGTTGCCCTTTTTTTTTTTTTTTTTTTTTTTTTTTTTTTTTTTTTTTTTTTTTTTTTTTTTTTTTTTTTTTTAATGAAACAGTCTTGCTCTATAGCTTGGGTTGGACATGAATCACTCTTTACCCTAGACTGGCCTTGAACTCAAGGCAATCCTCCTGCCTCAGCCTTTGATTTTAGCACTCCTTTTGGATGTGAAGTGATACTTCATTGTATCTTTGACTTGCATTTCTGTGGGATTTCTTTTCTTTCCATCTTTTTGAGACAGGGTCTCTCTGTAGTCCAGGCTGCCCCTCAACTCATTATGCATTACACACTGGCCTCAAACTCTTGATTCTCTCGCTTTAGCCCTGGGGTTACAGGCATGCAGTACCACTCATGGCCTGTTTCCACTTTATCAGTTGTTTTATTTGCAACATAAAATTATCTAATCTATATTTATGGTAACTGAACTGAAGCCCTGTGGCCTTTGCACTGAGCTACATTTCCAGCCCCCCCCCCCCCACACACACACACACACACAAGCTTGCATTTTTTTTTTTTTTTCTTTTTGAGACAAGGTTTTGCTGAATTACCTAGGCTGGGCTGTAACTTGTTATTCTCCTGCTTCAGCCTTGTATAGTGCTAGGCTCACTGGCATATGCAACCATACCATTTAACAATGCCCAGTTAAAGTTTTTAATTTTGACACAGTCCCATCATTTTCTTTTCTTTCTGAGGTTAATAAGCCTATTACATAGTCAAGAACACAAAAATGTATTCCTAGGTTTTCTTCTAAGACTTTCATAGTTTTCAGTAGGGCATTTCAACTTTGTGATCTGTGGGTGTGAATTTCATGAAAAAGCTTAAGTAACCCACCCTTTCCTCTTTGTAGGGACATTCAGCGGGCTCACAGGGTGGTGGCCGAGCTTCAGGCAGGAACGTGCTACATCAACAACTATAACGTCAGCCCCGTGGAGCTGCCCTTTGGTGGATATAAGAAGTCAGGTGAGGTACTGGGCAGTGGAGAGCAAGCCAGGTTTGTGGGTGACCATGTGACCAGTCCTTGTAGACCAGTATCTGTGCATTGGAATCACCCGAGTATGTATATGGGTCCCTGGTCCCAGGAACGGCGGGCACATAACCTCCATGAAGTCTTTTGTTTGTTTGTTTGTTTTCAGACAGGGTCTCGCTCTGTAGCCTAGGCTGGTCCTGAACTCACCATGTAGCCCAGGCTGGCCTTGGACTCACAGTAATCCTCCTGCCTCTGCCTCCTGAGTTCTGAGGTTACAGGCATGTGCCACCATGCTTGGCTAATTTTTATGTGATGCTGGGACTTGAGCCAAGAGCCTCGCATATGCTAGGCAAGTATGCTCAAGCGATGTGCTCAGCTCCACAATGTCTTAATTTATCATTTAACAGTGACGTATAGTCATTACCACTCCACCTAGTGGATATGGGAGTATTTTCCTGCACCCCTGCTCACTCATTTCATCATCAGACACGTGTTACCATCACGTGACAGACATGTCAGATTGCGTGTCGGGAGGTAGAGGCAGCAGGACAGCAGCTGTTACCTTGAGGTTCTGTTTTGGGGGGTTGTAGCCTACTGATGCTCATTAGTTTCCTGTGTTGTTCTTCATTTTGACCAAAAGTAGCTTGGCCTTTGTTGTAGAAGCACCATTCTGAATATGTGGTTCCTTGTCTCTGTGGCAAACATAATGCCACCAGTGTTGGCAGATAAAGCAAACCCTGCTGAACTCTGATGAGACTGTGGGTGTTAATTTGACAATCTTACTGGTATTTAGTGTTATCCTGGCATTCCCTAATCACAGTCTGCGAATAGCTTTGTCCCCCATGGGGTGCTGTGAGGAGCTGTACACACAGGCACCGATGCTCGTGGGGAGATGGTGTCATCGTGTTTGTATATATCAGGGGCTTAGCACTGGCCCCCGAGTCCTCACTTTTGGCTTCCTTTCAGACCAGGCTGCCTGCGTGGGATAAGACAGAGAGCTGGCTCTGTGGGCAGCTCCTGGCCTAACTGCCTAATCAGCTCTGTGGGCAGCTCCAGGCCTAACTGCCTAGCCAGCTCTGTGGGCAGCTCCAGGCCTAACTGCCTAGCCAGCTCTGTGGGCAGCTCCAGGCCTAACTGCCTAGCCAGCTCTGTGGGAGAGAGCCTGAGAAGGAACCGAAGAGAGCCAGGTCTTGCCTGGACCTTTATGTGTGTCATCTTCTGACTGGTGCCCCAGAAACTAGTGCACTTTGGAAGACTGGCTTTGCCTGAGTCTGGGGCATGGTGCACGAGAAAGGACCACGTGGGATGCTGTCCTGTTAACACAGTCACATATCCACTCGGGACTGGGCACCATTTTCAGTTCTTTGAGTTATGCGAGGAATCTCAAATGGGCCCTTATCAACAGTGGCCAGGGTGTAAACAGCAGGCTACTTACAGGTTTAGTGTGAGAGGTTAATAAGCCTATTACATAGTCAAGTTTTAAATTATTACCACCTTTCAAGCCAATCCAGTAGACTGCTATTAAGACTGCTTAATGTGTCTGGCAAATTTTCTTAATTAAAAAGAAATGGACCCTTTTTTAGATCTTAACCTAGAATGGTAGACAGCTGAAGGTAAGTGCCACCTTGGTAAGAAGACGTATTTCCTGTTAGGCACTGCGGTGTCGAGCCCTGTTTCCGACAGGCCTCCATGCCGAGTCCGTGTCTGCACAGACTTGAAGAATAAGTCGTGAAGATGGGAGGCAGGATGTGAAGAGCAGGCTTATTGGGAAATTTGTAAAAGGGGAAAGAAAGGTAGGGTAAAGCTCCTGCTAGCCAGAAGGGGGACCTGGAAGTGTGGGTTTCCTCTGCGGCTCAGCGTCTAGGGGTTTTTATAGTTGCGCTGGGTAAGGGGTTGTCCTATGCTTAGCAGCTTGGTCACTAAAGCTGACTGATTGATTATCCACCCGTAAGCTGCTGCTGAAGCCCACCCCTCAAGCACCCATTGAGTAGTTCTTAGGAATGGCAGGAGTGGCAAGAGTTGATCCTGTTTTCCAGCAACCTCTCCCTCTCTGGGGACCCCTGTATCCTTAACTGCCTGTCACCCCACTGTCTCCTCTCACAAATCCTACCCTGTCCCAAAGACCAATGGGTTCTAGTTTGCATTCTGAGCTACACAACTAATACATGAATTCAGAATTTAATCCCAAAACACTGAAATTGTGTGTTCCTCCTTACTCCACCAGCGGCAGTGCCTGTCTTTAAGGGTCCTGTGACTTTTCGGACAGTTGCAGTGATGGCTTATCCTGGCCCCCTTTCCTTTCAGGATTTGGCAGAGAGAATGGTCGTGTGACGATCGAGTATTATTCACAATTGAAGACCGTCTGTGTGGAGATGGGTGACGTGGAATCTGTGTTTTGAATACCCACAGTGAGGCCATGGCACGGCCAGCCTGCGGGGTGACAAGAACTCGCTCTCCTGACAAAGGCGGGGTAACTAAACCATCGTCAGGCCAGACTGGCCATTCAGGATGAGTTGAGATTACAGGATTATTCTTCATCTTCCAATCATATTCCTAACTGAAAATGTGCACAAGTGCCTTTTTGATACTAATCTACAAAGTTGTGATTTTCCTCAGGGCAAACCTCTGTGACATTTCAAAGACAACAGGCAGAAGAGACAAGGTTGTACTTAGTCCACACCCTCAAGCCACTGGCAGTGTTAATTCTCTAGCCTGAGAACTTGTTCCTCTGTAGGTTCTGGGGAGAATCAGTAGCCTGATTTTTTTTTCTAATCTTGAGAGGATGCCTGAGTGTCATACCTTCGTAGTCGTACACAGCAATCTTCTAGTCCTCATCAGCTCTGGAGTACTTGATTGTGGTTATTGCAAATAAAGAACTAGTATTTTGGTATGTTTCTTTAATTAAAGTTAATTCTGAAAAGTCCCATGTAGATAGTGGCTCCTGTTTTGTATGGCACAGTCTAGACACCATACTTCTATTAATGTAGTTAGGGCTTTTTTCGTTTTTTGGAACAATTCTTATTTTGCCAACTTATTCTCAAAATTGTGTTCAAAATCTCTGACATCTTCTGCACTTGTCCCTAAAAGGATCATTCCTCATTTGTATTAAATACTCATGCAGCCAGTCTTTGCATACAAGCATAGAAAGTTATATTCATCCATATTGTTTCATCTTCTTCTGTTTAGCCGGTTGTTTCCGTTTTTAGGAAATCTTTTTTTTTCAGGCAATTTTTAATAAATATTTTAAAAATCTTTACTGTTGTCTTAGTTACTAGTGCCAGGTGGTGGACACTGCGTCCTAGCTGGAGCCAGGCACTGCCCCTCCTTGGGTGTGACCGTGCCCTCGCCATGCCCAGACCTTTCCTTAGCTCTGCCTCCTGCAGAGGCACCTGTGGGAGGGATGAGGAGGCTTACTCTTCTCCTCATGGGAACAGGCTAGTTATTGTAGATCAGGGATGGTAACACTTTTTCTCCCAAGGGCTATTTGAATATTTGTGACATCATTTGTGGGCCATGCAGAGCTATCAATTTAAAAATGAGCCTGCTTTTCTTGGTAAAAGAATTATTGTATTATTAACTCACACATATGACAGTTGCCTTGACTGGGCTGGATCATGTGATTTCACAGTCCACATATGGCAGGCCAGATACTGGCCATTCTTTCCTGAGTCTTGCTCTCTAGTCCACACTGGTCCTGAACTCACTATATAGCTTATGCTGGCCTTGAGCTCATGGCAGTTCTTCTGCCTCAGCCTCCCAAGTGCTGGGCTGATAGGTGTACAGCACCATGCCCAGCTTATGTGGTCCTGGGGAAGTGAACCCAGGGCCTTGTGCTTCCTAGTCAAGCACTTTAACCACTGAGCTATACCCTAGCCCTGGCCATACCTATTTTAGAGAGACTCAACAAGAAAAGAATGGGAAGAGTCAGGTTTAAGTATGAGGCTGATGCCAGATAAGTTTTTATTAGATTAGGAAAAAAAAATGTTAACTGGAAATAAAGGTAAGTCATTCAAAATGAATGAGTTTTTAAACCCCTATATAATTCTTCAGTGGCAGCTTTTGGTTCCCAGACCAGTTTTAATCCAGCCAAGATGCTGGAAAGCAGAGCACACAGTCGTGCCCATCAAGGCAAAGAGGGCAAGAGACCCCACGCCTCCTCGATACCGCTTGCTGGGGTCTGAAAAAGAAGATAGCAGCAAGTTACCAGAATATCCGCAAGCCATTTGATTGAGGTTTCGGGGTGTGCCCTTATCAACCTGGCCTCAGGAGTTTAACAGCAGCCCAAAGCTGTCATGATGTCAGATGCCTGTAAAGTAACCGGCCAGTGTAGTTCTGTTTTGTCCTTTGAAAATTATGGGATAATAAGTAGTTTCCTCTAAGACATCTGCGTGTATGCCCCTCTTTTTCAAACAAGTACAGCCAAAAACCTTTCAGCAACCACCGGTGTCTTGTTCACATCCCCTCCCAGGTGTACCATGTCACACTCGTGGCCGGGTATTGCCGGCTGCCTGGGTTTGAGTACCACTAGCTTAAACTCAGCAGCCTCAGTCTTTGTGTGAGTTACCTCATCTATAACGAGACTTTTTCATCTCTGTCTTCCACTGCTGTAAGGTTAAACAGCATGCAAACAAAGATCGTGAAACTTTCACCTCAACCATCAAGACGTTTCCCTTTTTCTTTCCTAGCCCTTGTTCCCTCCCTTCCTTGTGTTTTTAGAGACAGGATCTAGCGAACTCCAGGTTGGCTTTGAATTTATTATGCAGCCCAGGCTGGGCTCAAACTGGTGATTCTCCTGTCTCAGCCTCCAAGGGCTGGGATTACAGGTATATGCCCGCAGCTGGCATTTGCCCTTTTCTTAGTCTTTCCAAGAAGAAAAATAAAATACACAGGATTTTAAGTTTGTTTCCCTGGCAGACGTCAGCACATACTTACCTCCTGTGTAGTAGCCATACGCGTAAAGAACTCGTCCAACAACCCAGGTGAGGCCCAAGCCAGAAGCTATGCGCTAGGAAAAAGGAACAAATGTGTGTTGGCATAAAAGAAACAGCCGTCTTTACTAACAACCAGAGAGCACAGCATGTTCCTAAGGGAGTTAACAATTTCACACACTGGCTAAGATATTCCCCATCACAGTTAAGTAGAATTAAGTTGTTCCGGTCAGAAAAATTGAACACTTGTGATCCCCCTATGAACTACTCGTGGATGTGAGCGGAGTACTGGCCTTCTACACAGACAGGCTGGAAGGAACCTTTGGGGATTTTTTTTTTTTTTTGAGACAGGGTCTTGCGCTGTAGCCAGGCTGGTCCTGAACTCACTATGGAGCCCAGGCTGGCCATGAACCCCTGGCAAGCCTGCCTCAGCCTCCCAAGTGCTAGGATTACAGGTGTGCACCAGCACGCCCAGCTTACGTGGTGCTGGGGAATCGAACCCTGGGCTTTTAACCACTGTGCCATTCTTCCAGCCCCATCTCTAGGGGAATTCAAGGAATCTGTCCTGGAACTCAGGAGAAGGACAGGCTGGCTTGGGGGTCTCGGGGTGAGCCAGAAGAGGAAAAGGACCGAAAGTCAGGACTTAAAAGCAAAGCCCTGATGCAGAAGGGCCCCTGAGCCTGAGGCTGACCGCCAGCTCTGCTGCGTGCTGCATCGCCTCTGGTGGAGTCGCCCCAGAAAGCGCCACAAGCGGACAGTACCACCTCCTGCACGTGCGATGGGGCTCCTCTTGAAAAGAGGTGGAGCGTATTCTGCTGCGAACCTCTGAATGCGTGAGCTGTGGTTGGGACCTGGAGTGCCCTCCGAAAGCCTCATGTACCTAAGCGGGAGGTGAGGTGCGGCTGAAGGGGCAGATGTGGGGGCTTGACCCAAAGGGGCAGAGAGCTGAGAGGAGTGTGTGCTAGCTCTGCGCTTCCTGGCAGACATGGATGACTTCTCCCATGCCAGGAAGAGCTCTTTCTGCAGCTGTGGTCCCACCATATGGTTCCATCATTTCCAGTTTCCCATATGTGAATGAACTGTTACCTTCTGAATCTGTAAGCTAAAATAAATCTTTCCTCCCTAAGGTTGTGGATATCAGGTATTCTGTCCCAGCAACAAACAAGTAATTAAGGCAGATACCGGTACGGAGAAGTGGGATTCTTGCTATGACCTGACCTGACTGTAGTTTGGAAGCCTTTGGAGATGTTTTGCAGGGAGAATTTGGAAAGTTGTGAGGATGCTGGCTAGAGAAGCCTTGGAGTACTGACCAAGCGCTGGGCACAGCTATAGGATTTGGTCCTCGTCCTCCTGGGTTTAGAACTTGCTGTGGTCCAGTTGCTTTGTTCCCTCCTATTCCCCCCTTTTGGAATGGGAGTATTTATTCTGTGCCATGTATGTTGGTAGTGCTTAACTTTGATTTTCACAGGAGCTCACGGCTAAGAATTTGCCTTGTGGCTCAGAGGAGACTTTGGGACTTTGACAGTGCTAAGTTGCTAAGACTGACGACTCTTGGAGAAGGACTAAATGCATTTTGCATGAGGAGGTAAGCATGAATCTTTTGGGGGCCCAGGGCAGAATGTTGTGGTTTGGATATGCAGGGTCCCCCAAAAGCCTGATGTACTAACAGATCCTGTACTGTTGGGAGATGGGGCCTGGCTGTAAAGGGGCAGGTGTTTGGGGCTTGGCCCAGAAAGAGCGGACTACCTGGCAGGGTGTGTGCTAGTTGTGCCCTTCTGCCCTGAGTTGGCTGTTCTGTGATGCCATGAAAGCTTTCTCCAGCTCCACCTACCCACCTGAGACTGTGACCTTCTGAGTGAGAATACTACAACATCCTCCCAAAGTTATGGATGTTGTGGTATTCTGTCCCAGCAATGAGAAAAGTAACCAAGACAATTGTGGTTCTAGAGGGAAATTTTTTCTCAGTTCCTATTTCTTGACAAGGACATAGTGAAAGCTAAGATGAAAAATCCTTACACTTGGGTGCCATCTGCGGTGACTCCTGGCCAGAAGGAGTAAGGGAAAACGAGAGAGAGAGAGGGTATGTGGGCAGGTGGCTGTCCCTGAATGCCTTTCCTTCTGGGAGTGTTGGCACTGTCGGGTGTAGAGTACTATGTCAGGAGTTTTGTTTGTTGGAGTTGATTTGGGGCAAAGTTAAATAGCAGGAGGAGGATGAGCCACCCACAGTGAGATGCAGCCCTGTCTCCAAGTCATTGTTTACAAGCTTTGGGGTCTCTGCCAGGCCAGTCTACTGTAATGCTGTGTAATTACAGTGAGCGCAGGAGCAACAGTGAAGTGTGCAGGGCAGTTCCCATGAGCAGCTGTAAGACCTAAGCACAGGGAAGGGATCTAGGGAGATTGGATGGATCAGGGGTGGGGGGTGATGTCAGTCCAGGGAGACGGGGCACTTCAGACCAGCCAGGAATGGGGCACCAAAAATAGAGGCTCCAGAAATACCTGCCCTAGGAGATATAAGAGCAACTGATTTTTCCCCTTTTTCTTCTTCCTCTTCCTCCTCTTCCTCCTTTTCCTCCTCTTCCTCCTCCTCTTCTTTCTTCTTTCTTCTTTGGTACTGGGGATTGAACCCAGAGCCTCTACACTGAGCTAAACCCTCAGTCCATCTTTACTTTTGCAGGTTCTCACTAAGTGGCTACACTGTCCAAGCTGGGCTCAAACTTACCTTCCTGCTCCCTCAGCCTCCTGCAGCACTAGGATTACAGGCCCATCACAGAGCCCAGCCAATTGATGTTCTTTAAAAACATAAAGAATGCAGGTCTTTATAGTCCTGAGTTACAGACATGTCATTCTGGCAGCTTGTTAAGAAAAGCACATAGCATTCAGGTACAGATCAGAAAGTTACAAAACCATGGAACTAAGGGTATGGAGGGCCAGATCTCTGGCCACCTTTCAGTTCAGGGGATAATATAGCCCCCAAAGCACAGCACTTTCTGTCCAAGGCAAAACCTAAATGGCTCCCTGTCAGGCTCAGATCAGATTCAAGGCAGACCAGATCTGCTGGCGAGGGCTGTCCACACAGGCCCACGAGGCCCGGTGTCTGCACCCACCGAGCTCTGCCCTTGGCCTCTGCTCCCTGCCGGCTCCCCGAGCCTCCCACTGCTACCAGACACACCTGGAAGGCTCCTGCCTTGGCCCGGCTCTTGGGCTCTTGCTCTCTGTCCCCCAGGAAGCTGAACAGACCCCTGCCCCTCACCTCCTTGGGTTCTGCATAACGCGTAGCAACCACCCCAGCCAGAGTTAACAGTCATCCCTGCCCCACTCCCTTCCTCGCCTCGCCACTTGGTTACTGCTGGGCTCCGGCCACCGTCCAACACACCGTTTCCTTGTGTCGCTGTCTGTCTGTGAGCCCAACTAAAAGGCAAATTCCTGCAACCCGGTGTTTCTACCTGTTTCATTCACGGCTATAACCTCCAGTGACGAGTGAAGGTTTGTTGCGTGAATGACGCACTTTATGGCAAATGAAAATGCTTGAGACCTGAACCCTTTTAGAATCAGCTAGACCTGGGTTCAAAGTCCAGTTCTTAAGCTCTGGAACTATGTGACTGTGGAGAGTTAAATAGTATCCAAGATTTTTCTTATCTGAAAAAAATGGGGGGAATGCTACCTACTTAAAAAATTATACAAAATAATTAAAGTCCTTTTAAATACATGATGCCTAATCTCGGCCCTGTGGTGCAAACCTATAATCCCAGCACTGTCAGAGGCTGAGGCAGGAGAATCACAAATTCAAGTCCAGCTGAACAATTTACTGACTTATGGAGATACTGTCTCAAAATCCAAAATAAAAAACGGAGTGGGGCTGGGTCTAGTGGTACAGGCCTGTAATCCTTACAGTCTGGGAGGCTGAGACAGGAGAATTCCAAGTGTGAGCCTAGTGTAGGCAATTGAGACCCTGTCTCAAAATCAAAAATAAAAATGGGCTGGGGATGTAGCTCAGTGCAAAGACTGTGTGCTTGATGCCCAGTCACCCTAAACCAAAATAAAAAACATGATGCCTCCACACTGATGATGCTCATTCAGTGTTCATTTCCTTTTTCTTGAGAGTATCTCAGTGGACTAAATCCAAATAGAACAGCCCAGGAGATACTTACCGGATGGTAAACACCTCCAGTAGCTAGAAAGAATAGGAAGGGAGGGTACACTTCCAACCTGGAACAGACAAACAGGAACTTAGGAAGTACCCCAAGTAAGTGCAAACATAGACTGAGAGATCTTTACATTCTGACAGGTTAGGAACCTGACAGTAAAACCACCCAAGGGAGAAGGCCTAGCCACAGATATCCTGGGAGAAGACCCAACAACACAGCCCAGGAGGAAGACCTGGCCATATGTACCCAGGGAGACCTGGCCACGGATACCCTGGGAGAAGACCCAGCCACATATGCTCAGGGAGAAGACCTGGCCACAGATACTCAGCCTTTTGCCCTGTGTGGGAGCAGTGACTGACTGAGAACGCCTGAATAAAAGAGCCTCATAACCAACCACCCCAAAGGAAGTCTGGTGAGTCAAGAGTGGGTTTCCATACAGAGCCCAGTGCCTCTGCCTCCCCAGGGCAGTGAGGTCCAACATCAGCTCAGGTGGGAGCTGCAGCAAATGTTTTAATGCAACATTAAACACATTTTTGAAAATGACCCAGAAATCTCAGGAATCATGTCCAGGGACACTTAACAAGTGCTGGATTCACCCCCCCCCCCCCCCCGCCACCCGCTTCTTTAATTTGAAACATTAAGGTGCCCAGGCCAGACACAAACTTGTGATCCTTCTGTCTCAGCATCCCTCTGTGCTGGGATCACAGGCGTGAGCCACCGTGCCTAGCCGTCATGGTAGTTGTAATGTGGTGCCCATGATGGTCACCACTGCTGTATCACTCAGCAGAGACACAGGGCCCGGGGCTGCCCCCTGTGCAGACACTCACGTGTTCTGGTGCGCTCGCTGAATGCAGTTGAAGATGTGCCCGTTTTCAGGGTCCGTGCTGTACATGACGGGGTACTGTTTTAATAAAGCACACAGAGTAGCATTCAGTGTTGAGAGTGAAGACTAACCTTGAGAAAGAATATATCCCAAAGCATCTTTTCTACACTCAGGATGGATGATCATGTGGTTTCTGCTTAAATATCACAGTGTTGAAGTGTTTAAATTTGACTAATTGATGGAAACAAGGTTAGTGCTTCCAGTAAATGTCTGTCTGTGCTGTAGCTGCATGGTACAACAGACAGAAGCCGCTCGTGCTAAACCAAGGTGGACTTCAGACACGCTACGCAGGCCTGGGGGAACCGCGCTGTTGGCACAGGCCTGCAATCCGGGCTCTCTGGAAGGCTGATGCAGGAGGACTGCAAGTTGGAGTCCAGCCTGGGTGACTTGGCGAGAGCCTGTCTCAAAAAGCAAAAGTAAAAAGTAGCCTGGAGACCCTGTGGCTTAGCGGGAAGGCTCTGGGGTTGGCCCCCTGCACCACAGAAACCAAACCCAAGCACCAAAAAGCAGATGGCAGGAAGTAGCTCCTTCCAAGCAGTCGTCAAATGCCATATTTTTACAACAGATTTTTCCTTTAACACAGGAACGGGTAATTGAGTGTGTGAGAATTTTAATGGAAGTACCCATGAGAAGAAAAAGGGACTAAAGTCGATAAGGAAACTTTAAAGGAAACTCCAGTGAGGGAGTCTTGTTACAAACAGCTAAACAGAAATAGACATCTAATCGCTCTCCAGGGAGAACATGAGAAATTATCCCTCCCGGATCAATCGGGTAGGACTAAAGAATTTAACATCCCTCCCTGTTACGTCTGCTGCTTGGCCCAGGCTGAGCTCAGCATCTGTGCACCTCTTGGAAAACAGGAAAATGACCTTAAGACATTGCTTTTAAAGTGGCACACCATGATATGATGGTGCCATTCCATCTGTAGAAGAGAGCCCCCTTCCCAGTAACTAGCTGCGGCCCAAAGCGCACTGTTCTAATCCCAGCACACCAGGTCTTTCTCCAGAGAGGACAGAGTAAGACAAGATGGGAGCCCTTCTCCATCAGGCCCTTGTATTTCTTAACTTTTTCCTGCCACAAAGGAGCAGAAGTTCAAATAGATACCGTCCAAAACCTGCCATCACCCACCTCAAGTGACTTACTCCCCCCTCCATGTCTGAACACAGGTTGGAGGATGGGCCCGTGGCCTCGGACACGCCTACACAAGCACAGCCCCGTGTTCTCACTCACCTCCACCTTGTACTTCTTGCGGGCCTTGGAAACATTGATGGCGAGGTGAAGTACCATGACAAAGCTGGCGGCACCAGTTAGAAGCACGAAACCATACTCCTTGGAGAGGACGGCCATCGTGGCTCTGTGGGAGAAAGCAAGCCATGCGGTTACTGCCCCCGGCAGCAGGCACTGCCTGGTACGAGATCCTCAGGAGCATACTGCCTCCCTTCTAGGAGATGGGTACGTACAGATCCAAAAGGGATGTGTCTAAGAGGTCCCTACACATGCTTCTGTGCCCTGGCCCGGTACTGCAAGCCTGTAATCCCAGGATTCTAAGAGGCTGAGACAGGAGAATTGTGTGTTTGAACCTAGCCTGGCAACTTAGCAACTTAGTAAGCCCACATTTCAGAATCAAAACTAGGCAAACATTCTAACTGCTGAGCTATTCCCGCAGCCCTCTAAACCAAAAACAAGGAGCTGAAGATGTTGTAGTATGAGGCCCTGGGATCCATCCTCAGTCCATGAAAAAGAAAAACAAGATAAATATTACTCTGTATCATATAATTTAAAAAGTATTCAAGTATGCAGTGTGCTTGGGGAAACACAATCATGTGTGCTGTTTTCCTCTGTGCCCACTTTCATTTCCTCCACATTATATTTAAAAGGTTTATCTGCACTGTTGCAGTAGTCATAGAAGATAGAGCTACTAAACTATGAGCTTGAAAAGGCATTTAACGTGCTAAAATGCTAAAGGATACACTAGAGAGAGGCGGAGAAGAGAAAGCAACAGGTGCACAATAGTATGTACACAATTGTTGAAAGCCTTTTGCCCTTTGGCAGGGGGCACAGTGTTGTCAGGAGCCTCTAGGCCTCTCTTTGATCCCAGCCTGGGGTCGTACTGGTACAGCACTCCTATCGACACAGAGAAGCCCATTTCGAGCATGTTGAAAGCACAGCATAGTTCCTGAGCCAGGATGCTGCCACCACAGCCTTGGGCAGCTCCTGGGAAGCCCAGGCCGCCCACAAAATCATCACTTACATCTAGCCCCATAACGTGTTCCCATGTCTGCAGCTTATTTTGAGATGCATTTGAAAGAATGCAAGTCAAAAGACACAATAGCACCTAGAGATCGAAGTGGCAGCTCTGAGGACGGCCACTGTCCACTTCTTTCGACTTGTGTGTGTGTGTAGATTTTCATTATAAAATGTTTGCTGAAAAAGCCACCTAACCCCAGTGCCCTTTCCAGTGCTTGGCATGCTAGGAGGGAAGAAGAAGAAGAAAAGAACCAGGTGGGGCGTCAGGGAGAACAGAAGTTGGCAGGTGAGCGGAAGCCCTAACTAACTCCTGGCCACCGACCTCCGAGCTCTGAGCACCAGCTGAGGAAGGACGCAGAGCACCGCCAATGACGCGTCAAGGGCCCACCTTGGCAGGGCTACCACGAAGAAGAGCTCCTCTGCGTGCTCTGAGTTTAGTTTAAAAACTCACTCCTGAACAACAGCATGCGGCCATTTCTTTTATCTTTCCGTTTACACCATAATGCAAACGCTGTAAAAATAAACCATTTGTGGTTTTTAGTGCACAATGTAAGAATCCAAAACAGCCACATCAGGAGGCAGCTGTTGTCTGCTCGAGGCTGAACTTCATATTTAAATTTCAATCTGCATTTTAACATATATTTGGTTTCCAACAAACACGTTGGAATTTGTTAGCAAAGCATGTTTTCTCTTGTATAATGAATTAAAAAGAAATTAAATTAACCAATGCCCACAAAGCTTGCACTGTGGTATCTAATATAGAGTAGAAAATAAATATTAGCTATTATATTATTGTTATAAAAATATAGGTTGGTAAATGGAAAAAAGTTTAATTTGAACTAATATATAACTAGTATTATTACATGTTATTTGTGGAAAAACTTTATAATGTAAAGTTTTAGCAATACTAATCTCAATTTCTAATTAAACTTTTTATCTTTACTATTAAAAAACCCCACAGTCCTGAGGGGCCAAGTGGCAACAGGCCTATAATCCAAGCACCCTCAGAGGCCGAAGCAGGAGGATTGCAAGCTTGAGCCCAGCCTGGGAAGCTTAGTGAGGTCCTGCCTCAATATCAAAACTAAAAAACTGGCTGAAGATGCAGCTTTCTGGGAGGACCCTGGACTCAATCCTTAGTACCAACAAAATACATGCATAGTAATAAAATAAACTGAAGTCCGCTGTGAGTGTGTTGGAGGCTCTAGCTGGGATGCACAGCTACTCCTATACTCACTAACTGTGCAACAGCCTTCCTCTACTGGGAAAAGTATCCCTTTTGACCAAGCATGCAGCTTCGGGATGGACACACCTGGAGAGATGAGGGAGGAAGCGGTCACCTGCCTCGCAGCACAACCCACATTAGCAAAATCCTGGAAGCAGCCAGTGTGTCTGTCAGCAGACACGTGCAAATGGAGATGGACGGAGAACATGTGGTAACATACACAGGGGAGCACTCCTCTACCAGAAAGAAGGATGTACTTAAGTCATTAGTAGGAAAATGGATGCACCTTAAGACTATCCTGCTTCATGAAATAAGTCAGACAAAGAAGATAATGCTGGTTATCTGGTACGTGCATAGCATAAAGTACGCACCTCGACAATTTTCCTTTTCTTTTTCCAAAAGTATCTACTAAAACCACCGAAAGCTAGATGTCATGGCACGTGCCTTGTAGTCAGAGCATTGAGGAAGCTGAGGAAGGAAGATCACCAAGTTTGAGTCTGGGCAATGTAGTGACTCAATGAAATCTTGCCTCTTAATAAATAAATAGGTATGTAAAGGGCTGAGATGTAGCTCAGTGCAAAGATTCTATTCTCAGTACTATTTAAAAAAGTAAAAGAAGAAAAAGAAGTTTTGGGGAAAACTGCGTTATGAATTAAGAAAGAGGAATTCAGAAGCCAGTCTAAATATCTGTCATAGCTGCTGGAAACAAATAGGGAGTAAAAATGGTTAGGGCCTTTGCCCTGTAAGGAAAGGAGCAGCTCACCAAGGTTCCAAAACACTTAACATTTGCAAAATCCTTACTTTCTGAGACTCCAGGGCACAGAGCTGGCTGTTCTAGCACCGACAGTCGCTGCAGTCTGTACCAGTGTGCATGCTGGGATAGGAGCAGCACACAGTGGCCATTCCCCAGGCAGTTCCGGCCACACCCTGGGCTGTGCTAGCCTCAGAGCGAGGGACAGCTGGCTCCTGGGGACAGACCTGAGGAGCTGATAGTGGACATGTAAGCTCCCTGTGCGCATGCACTCATTCTAGACAGCACAGCACACTGCAGATTACACACCTGCAACGCTCTATGTACCCAACAAGATAAGGCTCCTGAGGGTGGGACCTCTGCCTTAGACTGTCTCCTACTGTGTGCTGGACACCACAGAGACTATGCTCTCTGGGGACAGACAGCACAAGATGAGTCTTTGTATTTTAATATGCATTTAATAAGCATCAATCAAAATCACCTGGAGGGTATGCTTCCCCTCCGTCTGCCTCCCCTTCTGATTCAGTGGTGCCTATGGAGCCTGGGACTAAGCCTGTTTCTCTCTCTCTCTCTCTCTCTCTCTCTCTCTCTCTCTCCTCTCGTGTGTGTGTGTGTGTGTGTGCGCGCGCGCGCGTGTGCATCCAGGCCAGGCTTCAACTTACAGTCTGGCCAGGCATCACTGTGTCGTGTTGTGTCGTTTGTGTGGCACAGTGCTGCCGCCTATGGCTGTGTCACCAAGTAAGTCTGTTATAGCCTGGGATATACAGGGCCCAAAAGAAATTTGACTTTTTAAAACTTCTCCCTGCCCCTGCCTCTTCCTCCTCCTCTTTTTCGCTCCGTAACGGGGATTGAGCCCAGGGCCTTTACACGGAACTACAACCACAGCCCGATTTTATTTCTCATTTAGTGATAGGGTCTTGCTGAATCATTAATCCATGATCGGGTAGGGGAGGAGGGAGGGAGGGGAGGGACGAAAGGAGAGCGGGAAAGCCCTTGTCACCTTGACAAGATACATATGTGCATAAAAGGCTCAACTCCATTGTAAACCTTAAATTTTGCAAGAATACATATCAATAAAGTGGGAAAAATAATCCATGCCAGGTTCCAACTTGTAACCCTCCTGCCTCAGCCTCCCAGAATGCTCGGATTATACCATCACCTCCCAGGGTGCTGGGATTACATCTGGGCACACCATACCCAGCTGAAGCCTATTTTAAGAACCACTATTTTGGGCAGAAAGGAACTTTGCAGGAGGTGGTGATTCTGTCCACCTTTAGCACGGGCCGGTCTTTATGACCCACATTCCGGCAGTCCCCTTCCGGGCCCTGGAGGCTTCCCTTCCGCAGCTCCCCGGAAGGCAGCAGTGACACAGCCACGGCAGTGTGCGGGCGAGCCGCCACCCGGGCCTTCATAACGGCACACCCAGTGCGCCTGGGTGCAGGCGGACACCAGCGTCCGTGGCCTTTGCTAGTAAACCGCACTGTGCAGCTTGTCCCTTCCAGGCGGGGTCACTTCCTCCTGCAGTCCCTGGCGCAAGGAGGACAGCTGTGCACGGCTTCCACTCGGGGCAGCACCGCCCGCCCCGAGCTGGGGGGGCCCGGGGGACGGCAGCCCAGGGTCTGGGGATATTTTACACACGGGATTGGACCCTGTGCACAGGAAGATGGCTTTCCTACTTCCTCTCCAACACGGACGCCTTGTGTTGTTGGTGGTGTGACCCTTATTACTATTATCTTGTTTGATGGTGCTGGGTAGAACCAAGACAGTGTGGCTCGGGAGAGGCACGCGCAGACGTCCTTACCTTGCGCCTCATCTGAGGAGGACGCGTTCAGTTTTCCTGTGTTACATAAATAGGATGCTTCTGGTGCTTTCACGGACGGCCCCTCCGAGAAGACTTAAGAAATCTAATTATTTCTATTTTTAAAAAAATCACGGCAGCGCTTCTATCTGTAACTTTTAAAGTCCACTACTTGCTACATGGATTTGAGGTCAGAAGAGGAAAATCAGAAACGGTATTTTGAAGCAAGAGGTGTATGGGGTGTGAGGGTAACAGAAAGGCCCCAGGCCATGCTGTGGGCCAAGCAGCCACCAGACAGCGGGGGCGTGGTCAGCGCTTCCACCCTGGCAGTCTCCCATGAGGAGTGATCAGACCCAGTCTTAAAATGAGGCAGGGCTGGTCTCTAACACCGAGGAGATGCGTTCCACTCTGGTACTTGAATTAGGAACATGAGTTTCATATTTCATATGATATTTGGCTAAGGAGCTCTCCTCTAGGAATCTTAGTGATGGCTCCTCCTGGGAGACCAACCTTCCCTCCACTTCCTGCCCCTGCCAACACTGGCCTTATCTCACTGGGGCAGGGTTCCTTCAATTAGGGTAAGGCTTAACCAGAAAACTTCCTGAACTAAATTCAATCAACCCTCTGAGGGTTCAGCACTCTTTCATTGTTTATCTTGGCTGCCCAACAGAAGTTTGCCAGGGTGCGCCAGCATTGTGCAAATGGAGCAAAAGCCAGGCTTCGTGGACTTGGGCACTTGTGTCCGTACAACCCTGCTGAGCCACGAAGTTGCAGTGTAGATATTATAGCTCCTCTGGTTTACTAAATGAAGTCAGAGAGGAAAGGGTTTTCCTTTCCACGCTCTTTGCCCTGCAGTAGAATCCACACTACTTCCATTTTATGATATTGTTCTCCCCACACTGTAGCAGTTCCCACTGATGGTATCTTTTAAAGTCTCAGTGCAGCCAAATATGGGACACTGCAGTCTCAGATGAACTCGGAGCCGCTCCCCAATGTTCATTATTATCTGGTTCTCTTTGCAATTAGTCCAGCCTTTAGTACTTCAGCCTCTTCTGCGACACAACAAAATCAGTATTTAAGAGTAATGTGTAAGGTTGGAAACTTAAAGTGGATGGGATCACACAGAATGGATTTCCCTGAGGTCCTCAACGCCAGGTAATACTTCAAGAAACCTTGAGGTGGGGCTGGAGGAATGGCTCAGTGGTTAATGCACCTGCCTAGCAAGCGCTAAGTACTGAGTTTGATTCCCCAGCATCACATAAGCCAGGCATGGTGGAGGCTGAGACAGAAGGACTGCCATGAGTCCAAGGCCAGCCTGGGCTCCATAGTGAGTTCAGGACCAGCCTAGGCTACAGAGCGAGACCTTGGCTCAAAATAAAATAAAAATTTTGAGGTGGTGTGCTGGGGGTGCACCCAAAGTTCCCTAGAGCAGATGACCAGCCTCATTTCTGCTTCCAGGTGTTTCCACAAAGGGACAGGCCTCAACATTATCTCCAGATTGGGTAGCTGATCCTCCTGAGCCCATGCAGAGTTCAACTGAGAAATGTAAGAATCTGGAACAAACAACACAAAAACGATTCTGTTTTCATGAAGGGAGCAACAAAAGAAAGTCAGACTTTTCTGGGTTCCTCCTATAGCTTTAAAATGTCAGTTCTAGGGTCTGGAGGAATGGCTCAGTGGTTAAAGAACTTACTTAACAAGTGCTTAGGCAGGTGCTAAGTACCTGAGTTCGATTCCCCAGTACCACAGAAGCTGGGTATGGTGACACACTCTGGTAATCCCAGCACTCTAGGGGCTGAGATAGGAGGATTGCTGTGAGACCAAGGTCAGCCCGGGCTACAGTGTGAGACCCTGTCTCAAAATGTCAGTTCTACCTACTTCTACACTCAACAAATGTTATGCCTGAGCCAGGCCCAGTGTATAATCCCAGCGCTCTGGAAGGCTGAGGCTGGAGGAGCATAAGTTGGAAACTAGCCTGGGAAACTTAGTAACTTAGACTTTATCTCAAAAATCAAAAAAAATAAAAAACAAAAATAAATGGTTTGGGGATGTAGCTCAGTGTGAAAGCCGTGGGTTTACTCTGTAGCACCACAGGAAGGAAAAATAAAAGTCTGAGTGTCAAACTTTCAAATAAGATATTTAAGTGAAGGAATAATAGAAACCTAAGTGAAAAAAAGTAGCTGTTCACACCATGGGCACTATATAGTCAGTAGGTATTTCTTCAAGGCCTAGAAACAGTCAGTTGAATAGGAACAGCATGATTTACCTAGGTAAGTAAAGAATAATTCAGGTGGGGGCTAATATATTAGCAGTAGGCAGGCCTAACGCCAGTCTTTCCAGCTGGGTATGGTAGTGCACACCAGTAATCCTTGCAGTCTGGGAGGCGAAGGCAGAAGAATTACAAGTTCAAGTCCAGCCTGGGCAACTTCATAACTTAGTGAGAGCTTGTCCTAAATAAATGGTTGAAGCTTAGTATAAAGGCCCGGGGCTCAATCCCCAGTATGGGGGCAGAGGAGGTAGATAATATATTCATCTTTATAGTTGAAAAGCCGTAGCTTGGCCTCATGTTCAAGTTTTGTATGTCATTTTAATTCCAACACTAAAGTGAGCCATCAGTGCTGAAAACCATTGGCTAATCCATCCCGGTGCTGGCTGGGAGCGGGGAAGGGAAGGAGCAGCAGGGCTGCTCAAGGCCAAGGGATCAGTTCTGGGTTGCCTGGGACAAGCTTGCGCTGGTGAGAATTTTACTAATGCCAAGTAAGCAAATTACCTTTTTTTTTTTTTTTTTTTTTTTCCCTCCAGGAGCCTGAGTTCAGAACCTTAGATGTGTCCAAAGAAGAAACTCCAGACTCCCAGGCAGGTGTGACCAGCAAGTTTCCTACAAAGCGCTCCTGCCCCTCACCTCTGGAGCCCCACCCAGCATGAAATGTGACTACAGAGGCTGCCCACAGGGTACTCCTATGGATCTGAAGACAGCGGCCTAAGAGGGCAAGGGACAGAATGAAGAGAAACCATGAGCTACACAGGGGAGGAAAAAAAAAAGATCAACCTGAGCTAGGCCCAGTGGCACAGGCTGTAATCCCAGCACCTCGGGAGCCCGTGGCAGGAGAATGGCAAGTTCCAGCCCAACCTGGGCAGTTCAGCAACTTAGAGACCCTGTCTCACAGAGACGACAGAAAGGGGCTGTGGACGCAGAGCAAAGACTGTGTGTAACCTCCAGCACTAGGGGAAAAAAGTTCATGGAGTAAATTAAAATTTATGAAGTGAAAGTAATTTGATAAAGTCGACGCAGGACAAAGCAGTTTACTTAATGGAAGGCTCGACCTTCGCCAAGTCCATGCCTAGAACCGTCCTCAGTATTTCCTTTTCCAGAATGATTGATTCTTTCCCTTTTCAGGCCTCTACTAAACACCCCGTACTGCTCGAGGTCATAATGGGCTATGATCGCCACCAAGACAGAGCAGGAAGTCTTGATCCCCCACAATGTACAGTCAAGCACGTACAGTCAAGCGTGTACAGTCAAGCATGTACATTATAAGACACCAGCAAGGGAACATCACAAAACATAGGATGGTAAAAGGATGGGGATAAAAGCCCAGGAAGACAACAGAGACAGAACTCAGGAAAAGCAAACAGCAAGTGCAGAGGCCTGAAGGTAGAAGAGGGCGTTTATAAGAAGAGACCCATGAGGCAGGAGGTAGCAGTAAGAGATGAGAGGAAGAACAGCAGAAACACCACTTACGATTATTGTTTATTATCAGCATGCGTAGTGTTTACTGTGGGTCAACTTCGTTCTGAGCGGTTCCTCAGTATAACTCGGCTGAGTCCCCACAGCACCTCTGTGATACATTACGGCTTTGCAGGTCAGGTGAGTGGGCACTAGAGTTCTGTAATTTACCCAAGACCACAAAGCAGAAGAGGCTCAGATTCAGAGTCTCTACCTTCACCTTTGGCTTTACAGCCTCTCATGGAGGTTGGAGAGCAAGCTTGACAACACATGGCCTCTCCCGAAATAGCTCCAACTTCTCAGGCTCTCTCCAGAGCATAAAATACATTAATGAGAAGGGAAAGCTAATAATTAACTGCAAGCCTGTGACTAATGGAAGCCTATGTTTCTAACTGAAAAAAAAGTGGGAAGATCCAGAAGGGGAACATTTCCATTATAATGAGTATCAGTACTGGAACAATAAAAGTAGAGATTAAAGGAAGGAAAACACTTCATTCGTTCAGAAATAAAGGTTTGCATGGAGCCAGGCAATATGTCGATTCCATTTCTACATCATGATTCCCACACATACCTGGCCCTTAACAGACAATACCCAGGAGCCCAGAGTCATAGGCAGCTAAGCCATGACTTTCAGAAGAGGGGGAGGAGTCACGGCGTCATCACCCGTCATCGGGTAGTTCCTCGCAGGATATGCAGGCAGACGGTAGTAAGCTCCCAGCAGGTGCTGAGTCCCTGCTAGGGTACCAACTATCTGGTAAAGACACTGCCTAGGCCGCAGCCCGGCCCCTAAATCAGAGCTTTGACCATTCCAGGCCTTTCTGGACTTAGAATGCAGCTTTGGGACAATCATTTCTATTTCTTACATTAGAGAAGCAAAATTGCTTATTAAGAAAGAAAGGGGACTAGAGCATCAAAATCTTAACAATCCACATTCTAATTAAAGACCAGGTAAATTCTAGAAAGAACTCAGAAGTTAACAGGACCTATGAAATACTGAAAGGTCTTTGCAGATGCATTTAGAAGACAGTGCAATTTTTCTGTCGCCTCATTACTGCATTTCTCTCACAAAGACAGGCACTGCAAAATATTTTATTTTATAAAACAATAGTCTACCTGATGATAACTGCTGAGTTCCTGATAACAGAGTCTGGGTTTTTTTTTTTGTTTGTTTGTTTGTTTTGTTTTTTGGATTAGGTCTCACTCTATAGTTCAGGCCGGTCCTGGTTATGTAGCCCAGGCTGGTCTAGAACTAGAACTCACAGTGCTCCTCCTGCCTCAGCCTTCCAAGTGCGGGGATTACAGGCATGCGCTACCACGCTCAGCTACAGAATCAAGACGGGTACGTATAAATACAGGGAACGATCTGTTTAAAATAGAGCTAGATGCACAGGAGGCACTAAACTCCTTCCCCCCAATCGATCTGACGTCTACCTCCTTGTAGTCCGCTCCAGGGCTTTTCAGTGTCTCTCTGGTAACCGGAGAATCCCTTCCTTTCCCTTCCTTTCTTCTCCTGAGCTAACCCCCTGACGAGGGGGTTCCCTTTCAGAACTGTGTTTCCCCGGAATTCTAGGCCATCCGGAGGCACTCTAAGTAAGAGGGAAGGCAGTCTCTCTCACGTTTTGTTCCTACTTTAAGGAAGCCCCTGGGGTGCAGTTTCTACGGCTGGCCACAGTATCGCTGTCGTTTTATATATAGTAACACTGGTTAAAGAAAAAAAATTACTTGACAGAGTTTTCTATTTCTGTATCATTGTGTCAGAAGAGGAGCTTAACAGAATGTCTTCCCAGGCTGAAAGGATTTGTTTGGGTTTGGGATGTTCCTTTTATTTAGCTCCTTAGTTAAATTTAACTCCTGTGAGAATAAACATCCTTAATCAACCATGACTCTCATATTAGAGTTTCATCACTGAATTCACTGAAATAAAACACATGTGTACCTCCAGCCAATAACCTTCCCAGGCTTCAGGTAAGCGACACCAGCTCCCACCCTGAAATCTGCAGCATTCCGCAAGATCACGTGGAGGCCCAGAGCACACATCTGCGGAGCAGGGCAGCATCCTTCCCTTCTGGGACACTTCCAGTCCTCGGGGATTAAAGCCCTCCCCCAGGGCTACCTACCCAGCCCATTTCCCTTTCCCTCCTTTCCCACACTGACTTGTTCCCTAGTAAGCTAGTAAATTCGTGACTCCCAAGGAAAGTATTAGCAGTAGCCACAACTCAGGGGAGTGACTCATTAACGAGGCGCCAGCCCCTTCCACCGCCCTGCAGCGGCCCCGCCTCTGTGGCCTGGGCCTCCTGGCAGCGACACCACAAAAGCAGACATTTCTGAAATCCAAGGAAGATACTCTCCCTGCTCCCACCCTCTGTCTCTCGAGGCGTCTCCTGCCTTTAGGCAGGCACAGAAAACCACTGGATTACAGGTTTCACCGGAGTGTTTCCGTGAAGCCAGAGGAAAACACACACCGCTCTTCCGAGGCTCTCCCGGAAGGATCCTAGCAACCCATCCGCAGCGGGCGCGGCGCGGGCGGGCCGCTTGTGCAGTGGGGGTTACCGATCTGACCCGCATCGCCACCCCCGGCAGCGCCCCGCGCCCGTCTCCCGTCCCCGAGCTGCAGCGGGGGGCGTCCCCGGCTTGCACAGCCTAAGCACCGGAGGAGAGGGAGCAACTGAGGACTGGGTGACCTTGAGAATCTCCCGCGTTATCCGTGCCAAGGCCAGGTCTCTCTCTGACGCCCCACACCCACTCCATCAGAGAGGCATGCGAAGGCATAGGGGTGTGGAGCGAGAAGGGATTGCGAACGGAGAACTTGAATCAACAGATAAGGGAGTCAGAGAAACACCCCACCGAGCTCCGAGCGGCTGGAGTACAGGCTCTGCCCAGGGCAGGTGCTCGGATTTCCCCGACGGCCCGTGCCCCGGGCGGCCCGCAGGTGCGCGCACTCACCTGGATCTCCTTCGGAGGCTAGGTGCGCACCCAAGCTGCGCAGCGCGGCCAGGGTGCGGCTCGCTGCCCGCGGCCAGGCCCCGCCCCCGCCCGCCCCCGCCCGCCCCCGCCCCCAAGGCGGGGCTCCCGGCTCGGCCTCTCCTCGCGCCTCCCGGGCCCGCCGGTACCAGACTGAGCTCTATCCCAGCTCCTGGGCGTCCACTGGCGTTCTCCTCATACTCGCAAACCCTTAGATCTACTGCCTTCCGCCAGTGTCCTCGTGGTCATCTTTCTTCAAATCGGCTTGTTGTGCGGGCTAGCGGGACGGTGGCGTGTTAATAATTTATCCCCAGCAGAGCCACCGTAGCTAGGTTCTGGGGCGGCGGAGAGCGGGAAGCGCTGGCCTCACGGCGCATGCGCGGGCGTGGGAGCGCCCGGATAGGCGCGCGCGGGAGGCGCGTGCCTGCTCCCTGCCTCGCTCGCCACGTGGAAGGACTTGGGGTCCCCGGGGCCTGTGAGTGTCCCTGTCGATAAGTAGACGTTAGTCCCGTCAAGAGCCAAAGTTGAGCCGTGCCCGCTCGGGCCCGTGGCTCGGCTGGGGGCTCACAGTTGTCGCCCTTGGAAGAGGGCGGCGCCGCCCCCGGGACGCGTGGCCCTTCGGTGGCCGGCTTCGGGGCCGGGTTCGGGGCCGGGTTCGGGACGCCGGGGCTTGGGTCAGGACCCGCTTGCAGGGCGGAGGGAGTAGGACGAGCCCCAAAGTTCCGTGAATTAAGCACCAAGACGGCGGCGGGAGACCCCGAGGTCGTCATTTTTCCTGTGCCTTACGCGAGCCCGCTTTTCCCCAGGAGGCCCCGCGCCTCCCAGTACACCTGCCATCTTGGTCAGGCAATACGTAACCTTTTTCAGTGTTTTTATGATCACGGTCCTGTCTGGTTATTTTCTCTTTGGAGTCCTTTTTCACCTCCTAAGAGTTTCCTGGAGCCTCTCTCTCTCTCTCTCTCTCTCTCTCTCTCTCTCTCTCTCTCTCTCTCTTTCTCTCTCTCTCTCTCTCTTTTGAGACAGGGTCTCCGCTGGTTATAAACTCAGTATGGAGCCCAGGCTGACTTTGATCTCACGGCACTCCTCCTGCCTCAGCCTCCCCAGTGCTGGGATTATAGGGGTGCGCCAGCGCACCCGGTTTATGTGGTGCTCGGGAGTGGAGCCCAGGGTCACGTCACAGCTGGAATCTTGGTCTCGGGAGGCTGTAGGCGGTTCTGCTTTCCTTTTTATTGACCTATCTTCACGTTTAGAATTACTTTAAGGGCTCAGAAAAGCTTTATCATTGCTGTCTCAGCAATCTCTGACCATTTTCCTGTGTCTTTCCTAATTACATAAGTCCTTGTATTTTAGAGTTTCTGATGCTTGGAGTGCAGAGGTCTTGTTTTGCATCGAAAGGAAGGAAATAAAACATTTCTGCATTATGAGAGAGAGTTGCATGAAAAGCAGTCTGAGGTGGTAGAAGATTGGAAAATCAGGAGAATTATGGCCTGTCCTATCCCAGATAACTGTTTGACCACAAGCAGTATCTTTGTTTTAAAGCTGTAGTCCAGCTTTGTCCTAAACTCACTCTGTAGTCTGGGCTGGCCTGGAACTCACAGCCGTCTTCCTGCCTCATTCTCCCAAGTGCTGTGACTATAAATGTGCGCCATTATGCCCTTCTAATCTTTACGGATTTGAACCAAGGGCCTTCTGTGCTAGCAAGTACTTTTTTTTCTCTTTCTTTCTTTCTTTCTTTCTTTCTTTTTCTTTTCTTTTCTTTTCTTTTCTTTTTTTTTTTTTTTTGAGACAGGGTCTCCCTCTGTAGCCCAGGCTGGTCCTGAATTCACTTTGTAGCCCAGGCTGGCCTTGGATTCAGGGCAGTCCACCTGCCTCAGCTTCCTGAATGCTGGGATTGCAGGCATATGCCACCATGCACAGATGTATGCAAGCATTTTAATCACTGAATTATGTCTCAAGTCTCCACAAACAGTATTTTAGCATTTAAAACATTTTTAAAAATTTTTTTACAAAAGCAGTATTTGTTGGTTTTTTTTTTCCACAGATAGGTTTCAGGTTTATTTTTCCCCACATATATATATGCAATACCTAAGGTTGACATTGAACTTGAGTATTTTGTTCACATGTATGTCTTTTCAAAATCACAATCCCTTCCCCTCTCCCCTTTGGCCCTCCTACAACACCCCCTTTACCCCTAACTTCACTGTCACCCCCATTTGTTTTTTTTTTGACATATCATCTGCCTTTCTCCTTCCTACCCTCTCACCCCCTTTCCCTTTCTCCACACAGTCTATCTTCTTTCCTCCAAGTCTCTTACATTTTTATGGTTTGTTTTTCTCTTATAAAGAAGCCACATAATATTTAACTTTCTGGGCCTGATTCACTTCACTAAAAAGCAGTATTATCATAGTAGTTTTGGAAAATACAGAAAAATGTATAAGAAATTACACACATGAACATAGTGTATACACACAAAGAAGTTATATCGCCTGTACTGTTCTGTACTGTTCCGTATCCATTACGTATGAACTCCTTTTTCTTTTCTTTCGAGACAGGGCGAGTCCAGGCTGGTCCTGAACTCACTATGGAGCCCAGGGTGGCCTGGACTCATGGCAATCCTCCTGCCTCAGCCTCCTGAGTGCTGGGGTTACAGGCGTGCAGCACCATGCCCGGCTTATGTGGTGCTGGGGAACTGAACTCGGGTACTTAGCGCTTTACTTAGCGCTTGCTTTAACCACTGAGCCATTCCTTTAGCCCTGAAGTCCTTATTCATTTATTCAGCTGCTCATTCTGCAGTATTATTTGGCTGTATGATTGTACATCACTTCATAGCATAGATATACCAAACTTGTTGGAGTTAGCATGTTCTTTCCTGTTATAAGTTTGGGTACCTGCTTTTGAGGATTTGACTAAATTCCTTTAAAGAGCAATTTCTGGGTCAAAGAATACATAACTTTAAATGTCTTTTGATACCTATTAACAATATTCATTTCTGGAAAAAGTATAAAAATTTCTCCAAAACTTGGCCTTGAATATAATATTCCTCCACCTTCAGGTGGGAATAAGTCGTTTCTCATAGGCTATAGGGAAGGTTAAATGACTAAGTGCTACATGAAGGTCTTGCATCCCTTTTGTGTCATGTTAATATATTTTCGGGTGTTACTACAGTTACATGAGTTATGACTTGGAACACTTTGGCCCAGAAGTTACTCTACTTCTCCATTTACAATCTGGCTTCTGCTCCCAAACTTCTTTTTAAACTGAGCTCTTAAAGGTCACTCTTTACTGCTTTACTGGCTTCATTTCTCTCTCTGCTTCTTAAAGACTCTTCAGAGTGTGCTCTCTGTCTGTCTTTCTGTCTGTCTGTCTCTCTCTCTCTATATATATTTTTCTCTCTCCCCCTCCCCCATCTCCTCTATCCTCTCCCTCTCCTTCTGCCTCTCTTTCTGCATTTTTTTTTCCCATCTGTGATAATGATTGCATCTACTCTTGTGAGTATTCTGGTTGGCTAACTTTCTCTTTTAGGAAAATCCCTCGTTTTCATTTTTTTAAAAAAGATAATACCTGTCATAATTCTGAACTTAAAGGGCCAGTTCTCCTCTGCCCTGCTTTGGAGTAGCTAAATGAGGGGTCGGCATGTGCTTCTGTCTTCTCTAATCAACCGCTTGCTCTCAGGTCTCAGACTCCGCAGAATGAACCACACATGGAGGCATTTAGCGATCTCATTGTGGTGGTAGCAATGGGGTGGAGGATGAGTGGGTGGCAGGTTTCTTTGAAAGTCTTTTCTGACCACTCTGTTAAGAATTACAACCTTTCTTTTCTCTAGGTGCTCCTTGTCCCTTTTCCTTTTCTCTTTCTTTCTTTGTTTTAAATTGAGGTAGGCCCTGTGGTGCAGACATTTATTTTCTGTTTATTCATTTGTTTTCTTTTTTTTTTGTAGTCAGCAATTATAAAGGAACTTTTATTGCTCTTTTTATATTATAAATAAAAATATTTTTGTTGGAAATAGTTTCAAAGTTGTCACAAAGCCTTTGCATGATATTCATTTATTTTCTGCAGGTGTGTTTTGTGCTACCATGCCTAACCTATCTGGTCCTGGGAAATTGAACCCCATGCCCCTGTACTTGCCAAGTAAGTGTTCTTAACCACAGAGCTGCACCTCCAGACCCTTGTTTTTTTTCAACCGTCTGTATATTTTATTTTAATTATTATCTGGCTAACCTACTCAAATATAAATTACATGAAAGTGGATATATAGACCATATAATGCTATACTTCTGGCACTGATAAGTGCCTGGCATAGAGTAGGCACTCAGTAGCAGTTTGTTGAATAAATGACTGATTTATTTTGGTTGCTTAGCCCTCTGAAAACCTCCGAATTCTTACAAAGTCTGTATCAGCCCACGGCTGACTTTGTAAACCCATTAAACTGTCCAGTCAGTGTCTATTTCATGCAGAAACAGTGTATTGCAGGATTTACCTACAGGATGTCCATAGTCACATTCATGACCTGAGTAGCCAGACCTTTATGAATTTCTGCAGAGGGAATCATCCCCTAAGAAATTGCTTGGTTAGAAACTTGGTGTCATGACTTGTCCCTCAGATTAGTCCAGCAGTGGACTACAGTGGAATCAAAAATAGCTATTTGTTTAGCTGTATAGATTTGGGGGAGTTGCATGGATTCTTTGAATCTTGTTTTTGCTTTATTAATCTGTGGAATTAGTGTATTAACCCAGTGTTACTTAGCTTTGTGAAGAGACTACATGTTTTGGGCCTACTGGATGGGTATTGTTATTACCTCTTTGTATTTAAGGTACTTCAAAATAGATTCGTTCCTAGGTCCTTTGTCCTCTTCTAGGTGTTAAGGGTTCTTTGGTCTGGACAACCATAGAAATCTTTTCACTGACTTCCCTTTCAAAATTCATCAACTGCTGTCACAATTACCTTACTGCCTGCCCTCACAACTATCTTTCTAGAACAGAACTTCTTCTGTGACTATGATTAATGCTTGTAGGATGAAGTCCAAACATTTTAAGATCCTTAACAGGATAGCTTCAGACCACTTTTCCAGAATTCTCTATTTGATAAACATTTATGCTGGATATAGAGATTCACTCCCAGCACCAAGGGGGCTGAGGTGAAAGGATTATGCGTTCAAGGCCAGTCTGGGCTATATAGTTAGTTCAAGTCAGCCTGTACTAAATAGTGAGGCCCTGTCTCAAAAAACAAGGTCACAATAATAAGATTTGTTATGTGCCTATTGGATACCGGCACTAATATTAAACAGAAGAACCTGTCAATAAAAGCAGTAAGTTGATCGTGGGTTTTGACTGCCTTCATCTATTTTGTGCTGCTATAACAGAATACCCGATGCTGGGTAATTTATAATGGATAGAAATTTATTTCTTACAGGTCTGGAGACCAAGATTTTCGTGGTCAAGGTGGCAGCCGCACCTGGCAGGGGCCTTATTGCTGAGTCCTCACATTGTGGAAGCCAGGAGGACAGGAGTGCAAGTAAGTGAATTTCCTGAATTCCCTTTATACTGGCACTAATCTTATCTGCTCGTTAGAGCTGAACCTTCATGACCCAAACGCCTGTCTTTAGGCCCTACCTCCTACTGCTGTCATGTTTGGGGTTAAGTTTCCAATATACAGCTTTTGGAATGTGTGCAAACCATAGCAGTGCCTGAGATTTCAACCTAAGGCCTTAGAGGGCACAGGAAATCTCTGTAATCTCTTTGGGGCTTCTGTCATCACCACAAAAAGAGTATGTTTCAGGAAGTCATTGCTCTTTCAGCCTGAGTCCCAGAATGCGACATGGCTTGCAGAACCAAAACCTGATCTGCAATGTAGAATCAAGCATGGATGAATGCAACCAAAGTTTGCCATGCCTACGACAGTCACAGTCAACCTATAGATTTGTATATTAGGCATAAGTGTTGTACCTCGCTGAAAGTTTGGGTTTGTCTTTTAGCAAAATATACATACACAGAACCAATAGACCTTGCTTATGGTCTAGATGTGTGGGTAAGAAAAAAAAAGGAATCAAGGAGTTTGTCTTGCATTTTAGAATGGTGAAAGATATCAATTACCAAAATAGCAAAGGTGGATGGGGGAAGAAATTTAGGTAAATTTCTTGCTTTGGGCATCTGTAGTACAGTCTGGGTGGGCTAACCACTACTGAACAAAAAACTCAAAATAGCAGAGACTAAATAGGATAGATGTTTTTCATGTTTGAGGTTAGAATTTTTTCTTGTTTATAAAGCAGTTAAGTATGGGTATTCAGTGACTGATATTTTTTGTGCATTTGCTCTTGGATACAAATTCTAGCTTTTGCCTCTACATTTACCTGTACAGGAAGCCAGTAAAAGTTTAGCTGAGCTCATCAAGTTATTTGATGAATGACTAACCAGTCTGGGCCTCAGCATCTCATTTTAAAATACTTCTTACCTGTCCAGGATAAGGTAAAGAGTTTCCTGGGAAGATACAAGAATCTGGATCTTAAGTCTGAGCTTGAGGTACATATTCAGAAACCAAGAATGTAGAGGTGGCATTTGTAAGCACATCCAATAAAAACAGAATGAGGTTCAGGACAGAGACATGCTGTCGGACTCTCAGTATGCGGAGTTGCTAGAGGAGAGGTAGCTGGCAACGGAGGTAGGAAGGAGCTGTTAGTGACATCAGAGGCAGTCAGGAGAGAGGGGTGATACCAAGGCCAGGAAGGACAGTCAGGCGGCTGGTGCTGACGGGTTAAGCGAGATTTGTGATAGGGAAGGAAGCGTTACGGAAGGTGGTTTAAAGAAAGAACTGGGGGGTAAAAGCTGAGGTAAAAGTGACCAGAGTGTGTACATAACTCTGTGAGATGTTTGGCCAAGAGTCGGAATATATGTATTTTTTTTTTAAAAAGGCAGCAACACTAAGATGATGCGTGGCTTAAGTAATGCCGTAAGGAGATTTTGATGGTGTAAGAAATGGTGTTGCCAAGGGACGAAGATGCTCAGGTAGCCAAGAGAAGACAGGAAATGGGAAGTGGAAAGACCACCTCATTATGAGAGGTTTCCAGAGCCACGGAGAGGAGGCAGAAAGTGTGTGTGCAGACAGGGTTGGGGAAGGATGCTTCCCTCCCGTGCCTTGTCCTTCATTCTGCTGTGGAAAGTTCAGTTGCTGTGCATCCTTGGTTTTCTCTGCCTTTACCCACGCTGCTCCTGGGGAGGTGGAATGACTGACTTGTTTAGTGAATCCAGAATCAAAAACAGGATTGGGTCATCCTCACCCTTCTAAAGCTGCCTCAGAGAAACATTTACTGCTCATTTGTCAGTCACACAAATAAATGTAAATGACCTCTGTTTCCAGTTGTCTGCTATGGGGAAGAGCTGTCCATGTGGAGTTGGGCTGGAGCTGGAGGTACCAGTAAGCAAAATACATACCCAGACTTTGGTTTTTAGATACATTCCCCACCAAAATCAATCAGAGATCCTTGGGAAAATGCCAAGTTCCAGGACAGCCCAGGAAAGTCCGTGGTAAAAAGTAAAGATGTGTGAACATCTGGTTTGCATCTGGAATGTCCCTCAGAAGCCTCATATGTTTCAAGGTAGTGGGGTAAACTGTGGGTTATTGGGTGGTAGAGCCTGGCTGGGATGGGCTTATGCTTGGGAGTTTGATCTGGAAAGATTGTGTCATCTTGTTCACACCTGGTGATCAGTGGTGGGATGTCTAGGTCAGAGCTTTCAGGTTTGTGTTGTTAACTTCTGAGCCAGGAAATGAGGGAGGGGCACCCAAGCTGGGAGTAGAGGGCCCAACTGACCCTGGAACTAAGTGAGCAGTTCAGACTTAGTTGGCTCCTGCTCCACTTGGTTTCTGTCTGATATGCCCTAAGCAGCTGTCCAGCCTCTGCCATGTGCTGCCTGTGAATGGACTGTGTGAGATCTTCTGAAACTGTGAGCTAAATGAATCTTTCCTTCCTTAAATTGTGGATATTGGGTATTTTGTCACAAGGAGAAAGTAACAATGTTCAATATAATAAAACCCAGGGTGTAACTCACTGTGCTTACCATATGTGGTGACCTTTATTGCCACAAAACAAAAACAGAAGAAAAAGGCTGGGGATGTAGCCCAGCGGTTAGAGTACTTGCCTAGAATGTGCAAGACCTTGGGATTCAATTCACTAGCACTGCATATTTTAGGCATGGTGATGCATAACTATAATTGCAGCACTTGGGATTGCATGAGTTTGAGGCCAGCCTCAGCTATGTAATGAGTTCAGGACAAGCCTGGGCTGCAGAGCAAGACCCTATCTCAATAAAGTAAAAGAAAAGAAAAGAAAAGAAAAGAAAAAGATATTGATAGAGTATAACCTATTGACTAAAATATGACTGTTAGACCATACTGATAACATAGAAAATACTTAAATGTATACGTGCACTCATACAGAGTAATGTAGTGAATGTCAAAAATACATTACAGTTAAAGACACATTGCTATTAATCTCCCCCTCAAAGTACTCACCCCTGTCTTCAGACATACTCTTTCCATAGTTCTTGCCACTTCCCTGGAGCAGTTCTGAAAGTCCCCTTCATGGCTGTCTTCAGTTGCACTGTCAAGAGCCACTGGATGTCTGTCCTGAATTGATTCAAGATTTACTTTTTTGGTCATTTTGACTTTGAGAAGAAACCAGAGGTCACATGGTACCAGATTTGGTGCATAAAGTATCTGAGGACACACTGTAATTTTTTTAACAACGTGTGCAACATTCACTATATTTTAAACAATTTTATCTAGTAGAGACAATCACAAAAGAGGACTTTTAGTGGTGAGGATGAAGGAATGAGTCTGTTCCAAGCTTAGAAATATTTTCAGAGGGATTAATGGCTATGTACCTTTTACTGTAATAATTTTTTAAATGTAAATGTTCATATATTTTGATCACCCTTAGTTGGTATATGTAATACTTTTCTTTGTAATATTCTTACAACTTTTCCATGCTTAACATTATTCCAAAATAAAAAGCTACCACCTCATCACCATTACCTTTTTCTTCACCCCAAGAGAACTTTTTGAATTTTGATCATACTATATAATTTGTGTCTTTCTTATGTTATTTTTGTGTTTGTCTTTTCTGTCCCACTACTTTCTTAAAGGACATAGGCTCCTCATGTTCACTGATATAAGCTGAGACCCTACAGTGTCTGGCACATAATAGGTGCATGATAAATATTTAGTGTTGAGTGATTGATTTGAGCTATAGAAAGCTGCTTTTATAGGTTTTTTTAACTTTGTTTTTTTTTTTTGAATTTCAGAATTGTGGGCAAGGCATTATGAACCTAAATTATAAGAGAGAGAGATTAGTTAGGGCAAGATCTTACCTGAACTCTAGAGTTCAAATTTTGGGGCATCTGAGACTGGAAGCATAGATCATCTGTTAGAGCACTTACCTAGCTAGTATACAGGGGCCTGGGTTCGATTTCCCAGTACTGCATAGGCATGGTGGGACACACACACTTGTAAATAATAAATGAATAAATAGAAAATAAAGGCTTGCAAGCTGGTGGCGCATGCCTGTAATCCCAACTCCTGGGAGGCTGAGGCAAGATTATTGCTGTGAGTGTGAGTCAATAATGGGCTACATAGATACAGCCTGGCACCTCCTCAGCCTCCTCTTAGGCTGCTTGTTTTTGGGTAATAACTCAGTAATCAATATACAGCAAGGCACTACTCTCCCAGGCTTTGTGTCAGTCTTTTTCCTCCATAGAAGGAATATAAAAAGTCAGACAGACACTGCTTAGGAAAATTTTGAAGATAATGTTAGGGAAACAGCCCTCAGTATACATGCTCAGCCCTTCTGGATTCTAACTGGAATGGTGAGATGCCAAAACCAGTGGAAACCCACTGCCTGCCTCACTTTGATTCCATTGAGTGACTTAGAAATGAGGAGCCCACTTTCCACAAGGAGAGGTAATCAGAGAGAGAAAGGGGTCCATGGGTGAGCGACTGAGAGTTGAGACCTGTGGAAAGAAAAAAGAGAAGGAGAAAGACCCTGGCCGTGGGCTGTGGAAGTAGGTGTGAGCGTTGGAAAGGAGAGCTTTCAAAACAAAATACTTAGGAATAAACATTGAGATAGACTAGGAGACTAGGATTAGAACAGCAGATACAGCCTCAAGGCAACATAGTCAGGAGAAAGGAAGCATTCTGGGGTTGTCATCCTGTGCCACCTTGTGGTCACTTCATCGTTTCTCACCAAACGCTCTACCTTCTCTTACGTTCTGTTCACTTTCGAAAGTCGGTCTCATTTGGGTTATGTCCACAAGCAAAGCTGCCCATCATGGTGGATCGCAGGGCACTGTTTCTTTCGCTTTTCCTGTGGCATCCACTGATTTGATTGTGGGATATTGAGAGTTATGAGGAAGAGAGGTGAGTACCCTTGCTGCTACTACCCATACAGAGGCACCGGTGCCGAGAAGTTCCCTTGTCAATGGATGTAAATTCATAGTCATCCTCATTTTGTAATAGGAATGAAATCAGATTTTGATTCTTTTTCAAAATTTTAGGCAAGAAGCTTATTTGCTTAATTAGCATATCTGTGGCAGGAAAGAAACAAAGTACATATGAGAAAGTATGCCCTACTTTCCTTAACCAAAGAATAATTCTGCCAGAGACATTTATAATGGTGTGGGTTTGGGATCATCACTGTAGAATAACAGTAGTCAGTTACCTATTTAGCACTTCCAAATGCCAGGTCATATTCTAAGCACTTTATATTAGCAACTCATTTGATTCTTACAATACTTAGGAGTTCAGTACCAGCAGGTTGAGTAGCTTGTCTAGAGTCATCCAGATAGTTAATGTCAGAGGTGGGAACTGGAGCTCCAGAGTTTGTACATGCAACCACGAGAGTGTCCGTCATCCTTAGATGTGTTTCCTGCTTAGGTTGTCTAGTTGAGATTTGTATGCAAATTTTGGTTCTTCCTTGATGTGCCCTACTGTTTCTAGAGAAGTGTGCCCTGAGAGTCATTTCCCCTAACCAATGTTTTGAGGAGAGACTTTTCCTTCAGCTTCTCCCACTAATCTTTCTTACTGTGTCTTTTCCGAAGAGTCAGACTGTTGCAGTTCAGGAATGAGGGAGAACATCTGAACTATTGTGACACCGGAAAAAGGGCAGAAGATGGGAAGGTGATTCCTACTGGATTCAGCCCTGTTGCACTCTTCTGAGCTTTCTTTTACTCTAAAGAGTTCCGTCTTGGGCTCTTTTTTTTAATGGCTTCTGCTTACGTCGTTGCCTGTTATGGCTGTAGAGCCCTGCTTCTGATCTAGGCTCTGGGAGGCCTTTCTAGGGGGAGCCCACATTGTGTTTGTAGTAGGCACTATGTGTTGGCTCGTTTTTTGGATGCTGGGGCTACCCACTGCTGAACTGCTGTCAGTTCCCACTTCTCTGGGATCCATGCTTACCTGTCTGTGGTTCTGGTTTCTGAGCTCTCCGCCATCTGTGGATGCTGGTAGCTCAGGGTTGCACTCAGTCGGCCTGGGCCTTCTTCCGGGGTGCTGTTTTCCTCCTCTTCTAGCATGTCTTTGGGATTTCTGGCCTTCCTGTGGCTTCCCTTCAGTTGTTGGGGCGCTCTGTCCTCTCCTAGCTTGCTCAGAGGTTCTGGGCTTCCGGTAGGCCTTCCTCCATCTGTGAATGCTGGCGGCTCCCAGCTGTTCGCAGTTGGCCTGGAGTGCCTTCCTGGGCTGCTGTTCCTCACCCCCCCCCCCCCACCATTCTGATGCTTCTTCAGGATTTCTTCTATTCTCCTGGCCTCTTTGCAGTTGTTGGGGTGCTCCTCCCTTTCCTAGCTACATTGAACAGGCAGTTTTTGACTATATTCTCAACTTTTTAAGTGGGTCTATGAGGAAACATTGTGCAGCTCTGTTACGCTGCTACCATCTTTATCCTAATATTAATTTTCTAATTGTATAGCTCTTAGGTTTTTAATGAAATATATAGATTGAATTGTGGGATTGTCAGCATTTTTACATTTTTGGGGTCAAAACAGTCAAATATAGTATTTCCAAATATCTTAGTCTTATATGTGACCAGGGAAAATATTACTAAGATACTTAAAAGTAAGTAAATTTTTGACATAAATGTGTACCTTCTATATTGATTTTATGTTAAGATTTTATATATTGTGTTACTTATAGAAAGACTCATTTAAACTTGACCAGACTCTTCTGTTTTGCACATGTGTGGTACGATATTCTGACTAAAAATTTAGGAATTTAAGGGCAACTAGAAATCTTTCAGCACATGTCTTTTGCAGCATTAACCACAATCCTCCCTGACAAGTTGAAGGTTACTGACTTTGAAACTTAGCCAGTTGCTGGGAACCTAGTGTGTATTCTTTCCATGACCCTTGAAAACTGGCCTGTTTCCTATTAATGATTTTTTTGTTTTGTTTTGTTTGAGACATATTATGGTCCAGTTTCCTGGTTAATTTCCAGGTCTTCTGCCACTCTTCTTGTACAGCTCATTTTCTTTGTGGTGGGTCTTACCAAAAGATCCATGTATAGCAAAGGGGCTTCTGGAAATTATCATTTTTCAGCAACAGAATTGTCTAAACATCTGACAGTCATTTGTAACCAAACATCTCTGGTCTCATCCATGGAAAATATCACACATAGCAAAGAAAATTGAAAAGAGCTGGCAGAAGATATCTGTTGGGTTTGCATTGTGTGCTGTTCAAATAGGTTCCTAAGGGACCTCAGACCAAGGTTTTTTTTTTTTTTATTTCAGTTTAACTAGTTGGGTGTATTCCTTTCTGCAAAGAATAGGGAATCAGAGTCAGGTTTTGAAGGTGAATTTGAGAAATCAATTAGCCCATCCTCCTCCTGTCTGGAACCTGAGCATCATAATGGACATACAGTCTGACTCCAGAGGCAAAGGGAGTTATTGATTTCTTAGCCGGGAGGGGCTGTGCCTCTTGGCACTGGCCCTTGCCAGTGTGATCTAGTCCAGGTCACCATTGTTTGGCAGACACTGCCACAGAAGTAACTCTGTGTGGTGTGAACTATAGGACGGATGCTTTGATACCTTGATGGTCAATGACTAAACTTGTCCTTTTATCCCTGGTTAGGAACTTTGAATTTGTCTTGACTTTAGGAGTCTGTTGGCCTGTAGTTTTCTTACAGGCAGTTTTTAGGGTCTCCCCCTAATCATTTTTATTAATATATGTTTCTGATGCTTAATAATTACTTTTAACTTGGGAAATTGGTCTGTATCATATTTCAGGAGAGTTTTTTGTAAAATGATAAAAATCTTCCTAGAACCCTCGTTTGCATGGACTTTGAGGTGAAAATTGGCTTAATTCTAGGGTGTGAGTAGTGTTTAGCTCACGACAGTTCTGTCTTATTTAACAATATAGGTAAAGATAAAAAGATTCCATGATTTTTTGGGGGGAACACCCTTCTGAGTGGGATCAGAATAGCTATATTTTCTTTAATGTAAGAAATGTGAAATTCTTTGTTGAACCTAGGCCACATGCTTCTAGTGTATACATTACACTGCTATTAATGTAATCTACAGAATGAAAACTTTAGAATAATTAGCAAACAAGTCAGTTACCCAGAGGAGACACAGCCAGAGAAATTCAAGCTTTATTAGTTTCCTCACGATATGAAACTCCTGCTTAATAATGATAGTTGTCTTAATTGAACCTCAGATGGCAATTTTCTGCCTGTCATCTGGTGAAGAAATAGATTTCTGTTTCATGACTTAGAATCTAAAATCTTGTACTAATTAATGCATGAAATGCCATATTTACAGAAGCATGTTTGCGTGTCTTTAAATCAGAGCTATAGAGTAGAAATATAGTGTTCTTTAAATATATTATTTAAAGCTTCCTGGTAATCTTGTGTTTATTAGCTTTTCTGCTGCTGAGATAAAAAACCTGACTCCCACAACTTGAAGTAGAAGAAATTTATTTTGGCTGTGGCTTCAGAGGTTTCAGTCCATGATTTTCCAGCTTCAGGGCAGAAACATCATGCAGAGGGGCATGGTAGAGGACAGCTGCTCAGCTTGTGGCTGCCAGAAGCAGAGAGAGAGAGAGAGAGACAGACAGAGAGAGAGAGAGAGAGAGACACAGAGAGACAGAGAGAGAGAGAGAGAGAGAGAGAGAGGCAGAGGCGGAACACAAGGAAATATATCCTAATATCTGAAAAAGGCGTGCCCCCATGACCCACCTCCTTGAACCTGGTCCCACTTTCTAGTCACCCACTCTGGTGCGAACTCATCAATGGATTAGACCATTGAGGTTAGGTGAGGTCAGCTCTCATGATCTAGGAGCCTCCTGAAAGCCACATCTTTGAACATATGAGACTTTTGGGAGACACTTTATATCTAAACTATAGCAACTGTCATTATAAAGTAAAAAGAGCTTAATTTAAACAATATATTTTAACTAACAGTATTATGTCAGTGTGCTCTCAATATAAAATTTATTAATGAGATAGTTTGGTTTTTTGTATGAAATACTAGAAATCAGTGTGTATACTACATGTATGATACATACCAATTTGGACTAGCCACTTTTCAGGTGCTTGATGGCCACAGTAGCTAGTGGTCATTATAAAACTACGCAGTGCAGCTTTAACTTGTTACTGAATCTTAGGCAATTGATTTTGTTTTATTTATTCCTGTTGTTGTTGTTTTGTGGCACCAAGGAACAAGCCAAGGGCCTTCACAAGGAGCTCCATCCCTAGCACATCCTTTAGTCTTCGTTTTGGTCTTCGTAAGTTGCCCAGGCCAGGTCTGAATGTGTGACCCTTTGGCCTCCGCCTCCCAGAGTGCTGAGATGGTAAAGATGTATCACCGGACCTGGCTAGGCAGGTAATTTTAGAGAAGAGTAAATGAGAGAGGAAGAGAGTGGATAAGAGCCCCTGATGGATGAATAGAAATCATGGCACTGAATCCCCCTGAGTAGCCATTCCTCTGTTCACCACTTGAGCTTTAAACCTTAAGCATTGGTTTCAAGCTTTATTTAAAACCTTGGCAAGAATCTGTGACCAAAATAACCATATGTATTGACCTTAATTTGGAAGAACAGAGTAAGTAATTTGGTCTGAATGGGCTTTAGAGTTGGATCAGATAGACCTGAGTTCAAGCCAGCCCATCTGTGTTTAGGCTGTGATCCTTTTTGTTGTTGTTGTTGAGACAGGGTCTCGCTCTGTAACCCTGTTTGGTCCTGAACTCACTATATAGCTCAGGCTGTCCTTGGGCTCACAGAAATCTACCTACCTCTACCTCAGCCTCCCAAGTGCTGGGATGACAGGGATGTGGCACAATACTCGGCTTTATGTGGTACTGGGGCGGGGGGGTGGGGGTGGGGAATTGAACTCAGGACCTTACGCTTTCTAGGCAAGTGCTTTAACCACTGCGCCATTTCTCCAGCTCTTAGGCTGTGATCTTACACAAACCTGGAGCTTTCGTGTTACATGCTCGTAAAAAGGAATCTAATGAAGGAGGTAAAATATAGTCTCACAGGGGTTTGGTGGGATAAAATTAGACTCCTCGTGTGAATATGCCTTTGTTCAGTCAGTGTATGGGATATGGGAGATGCTCAGTCTACTGGTGCTGTCTTCTTTTTTTCTCCATCTAGGTTTTTCCTTAGAGAATTTAACCTAGCCTTTTTCTCCCTCGAGTCCCTCTTTAGGATCTGAACTTACTCCCCGTTCCCAGGGTCTTTATTTCTGCTGCAGCCTATTGTAATGGTGACAAAAGAGGTTGAGGCTGGAGGATCACTTGAGCTCAAGAGTTTGAGGACAGACTGATTGAGAAGTATCTCAAAATCTGCTGCTAAAGCATTAGTATAATGGTAATAACAAGTTAAGTTAACTGCCTATTCCAAGTTCGTGGGAGATGTTCCATTATATTACAAAATCTGGGGAAAAGACCAAAAGTACTTTTATTTTTTACCGATGGGTGGCAGCATTGTCTAAGTCTTGTCTGAGATCTCCCAGCTGCTGGTCTATTCCATTTTCTTTTTCTGTGCCTTATAATTAATTATCAGCTATTTATTTTTTCAACCTGGAAGACAAGTTTTCACCAGAAAGTCTAAAAAGGGATTGGTAGTATAGCTCAGTGGTAGAGCTTGTGTCTAGCATACATAAGACCTTGAGCTTGATCTCAGCTGCAAAGAAAAAAAAAATCTAAAATGTGGGACCAAGTTGTCAGCTGCCAGCAAGCTAGACGAAACACAAGAACCAAAGCTGCTGTCCATTTGGACACAGGTATACTTCTCAGGAAGGCTTCAAGGTACCTGCTTAGAGGTGGATTATTTCAACTGGGTGCCTGGCAGGGCCCTGGGAAGGTGATGTCAGGAGAGCCCCCGATGGTCAAGATATGAAGGATAAGAGTTTAGAGAGGTTGGCCCTACGAGGGAGTGAAAACAGCCACAGCCTCTATAAAGGAAGGCTGTTGACAGGCATCAAAGGTTTTAGTACTTCTGTGGGTTCACTTGTGACAACTGGAGAATGACTTTCTTATTCTCATACTCCCGTATTTAAACCTGCTGTCTTTGAGTTAGATGTGTTTGAAAGTGATGGCATGTGTTCTTTATATTTTACCTGGAAATTTTTTTTTATTTCTCCCCAACCCTAATTTGCAATATAATGATAGTTGGTATTCAGAATGATGGTACTGTCCTGTCCTGTCCTCTCCCCTCTCCCCCTCCCACCCCCTCCTCTCTCCCCACTCTCAATCTCTCTTTCTTCCAGTGGTATAAGAGATTGAACTCTTGTCCCTGTCTTTCTCACTGAGTTAGATCAACCCATTTTTGTATTTTGAGACAAGGTCTCACTGAATTGCCTAGGTTGGCTGAAAATTGCCACCTTCCTGCCTCAGCCTCCCAGAGTGCTGGGCTTACCGATCTGGCTCAGAAAAATTATCTTTACTTAACTATTTGAGTTAAAGAGAATCTGATTATATTCACTAACTCAAAAGTTCTTATATGTCTTCCTTTAAATTTACTGATTTTCTTTCTTCATTTTCCTTTCTTTTTCTCTCTTTCTCTTTGATATAGTGTCTCACTCTGTAGCCCAGGATGGTTCTAAACTCACTTCGTAGCCCAGGATGGCCTGCGACTCACAGCAGTCCTCCTGCCTCAGCCTCCCAAGTGCTGGGATTACAGGCATGCATTCCCATGCCTGGCTAATTTGCTGATTTTCATCAGGTAGGCTGGAATGTTATGATCAAGAGATTAACTAGAAAATATCTAGAATGTACATAAAAGTACCAGTGAATAATAACTATCTTTAACTTTAAAAATATATGTCTTGAAAAATAAGACAGAAAACTGTTGGTTGTGGATTGTGTCTAAAACAGTGTCCTTTCCTTGTTTTCCTCTGTGGCAACTTTCCTAGTCTTCATAAGCTTCTCATCTGATACCTGCCCATAAATGGTTGTAGTTCCCATATTTCCTAGAGCCTCAGCCCTTCACTCTTCTCATTTTGCACTCTGTCCCTGAAATTCATAACTAAACCCAGGGGCATGAACTAAGCCAGAAAAACGTTTGGATTGTAAGTCAGGCTACATGAATTCCAGAACTCTGCTAATAACAGCTACAACAACAACAAATGCCAGGAACACCATGGATTATCTTTTTCTTTCAAACAACTCAGTCATTTTATTTATTCATGGCTTTAAAAATTTAGGTACCCATATTTTATACTGGGTGGGTGAGGGGAAGAGAGGAAGCTAAGTGAAAAGGAAATCGTCCTTCTGAGTCCTTCTGATTTGCTGAGATAAGAGACAAGAAAATCAATAGTTCTGAAGTGGTAAACACCATAGTAGGGGAATATGGTTTGTTATGTAAGGAGAAAGAAGGGTGCCCAGCTTCTCAGCACTTAACTGTCCGCCTCCTTGTGAAGCAGTGAAGTGACACAGGCTTGGCCTTTGGAGGCAGATAGGAATTATCTAAATTGGGCATGAGAAATCAGGAGAAGATATTCCAGGGGAAATAAATGTGCACAGACATTTATACTCGATTGCTTGTGGTTGATGAGGAATGGCAAATTTCTTGAATAAAGATCCATGAGAGTGTGTGATTATATTGTGGATTGTAAGGGGGCAGTGAGAGGTCAGTTTGGACAGGGAGCGGGAGTGAAATAGGGATGGGCCTATGTGCCATGTAGTAGCTTGGATTCGTATCTTACCGGATTTAATGACAGATGGCCATGAGGGGTAAGGGAGTAGGAGAAATATAGGATGATCCCTTGGCTTCCAATTTGGATAATAGGATAACCTTTGGAGGGACAGGTTTGGGGAAGTAAGAAAGACAGTGAGTTTACTGTCAGGCTTCGAGGAATTCTGCTCAGGTGACAAGTAACTGTATGGAACTGGCCATTATAAAAGGTACAGAATCCCAGCTACAGAATTTGTTTAATGATAATTTTTATTTACTGAGAACTCATTATATACCAAATTATTAATTTTCATGTCATATCCTCCTGACAACCTTGCCAGCACATTTCACAGATGAGGAAGAAAAAGATGCATGACTAGCCCAAATTCAGTCCCATTGGCATCAAGTGGCAGGGTTAGCATGTGAGTCCAGGCTGATGCCAGTATCTGCATTCTGAACCAGTGTCTTCTTCAACAGGAGCCATCTTCATGAAAGTGGCATTTGACTCAGTAGGTTTAGATGTGACTTTCAGGGACAGAGTACAAAATGAGAAGAGTGAAGGGCTGGGGCTGTGGGAAATATGACCATTAATGGGCAGGTATCCGAAGAGAGACTTATGAAGACTAAGAAAGTTGCCACAGAGGAAGATAAGGACAGGGCACTTTTTTAGAAAAACAGAGAAATGTGTTAGGACGGAGAGGTAAACAGTGGTGAATGTCACAGGGAAGTAAGGCAGGACAAGAACTGAACACCCTCTTTGGGTTTATTCCCTTTGTCTGCTGGGTACCAGCTCCACATTTGTAGCTGATGGCAAACACACAGGCATCTTCACCTCCTATGTTCGTTTCCTGTTGGAAGTATTACTGTCTTTCTAGACAACTGGAATACATACCATAGAGTCGTCTTTGATGGTCTTGTCCTTCGTGACCATCAGTGATTATATCCTGTTGACTGAAACATTTCCCTCTATACTACTCCTCCTTCTTCGTGCCTCTTGATACTCCAGGTTCTCTCTCTCTCTCTCTCTCTCTCTCTCTCTCTCTCTCTCTCTCTCTCTGCATCTTCCTCTCCCTCTCCCCCCCTCTCTCTGTGTGTTTTACCTTCATCATCCTATTTCTGTTCTGATTTGTTGTCTTGCCTCTGGTTATATACTCTTCTAGTCTGCCTTGCCCAGTTAATCCTGAAGTTTCACTGTGCCATCCATGTGCCCTTTCAAGGGCTCTTTTTGTTTTGGATATAAATTCTAAGTGCTTATTGAAGGCCAACTGTGAAGTGGCACTCACTTAGTATTTTCAGCCTTTCCCTCTGCACACATTATGTTCGTTGTAAACTGTTTTGCAGCCAGCCAGAAACAAATGTCTTGCTTCCTGTGTTTGCCACTTCAAACTTGTTGCTTCTCCTAGTCCTTCAATCTGTATGCTCTTTCATGTTTCAGGCCCAAATTCTACCTATCTTTCAAAGGCCATTTCAAATACTATTTTTTTTCTGTGTAGTTTTTCCTGATCCATTTCTCCAGAAATAACTGGAAAGTTCTCTACACTTCAGGTATGGCATTTTATTTGTACCTCTCTTAGGGTGATCAGTGCTTTCGGTACCTCATTATTTGTTACGTATGTCTTGACTAGTTTTAGAAGGCAAAGTCTAGTTCTTGACTATTTTTGCATTCTCTGTTTTGCTTGCCACATAGTTTTGCTGAATTGAATGGCTGGTTAGCTGATGCCTTTTTCAGGATCTGCTGTCTCGGGGTAGTTCCTTCTTAATCATTCCCTCTGATTGAGCCTCCATAGTACCTTGACTTCTCAGCTAGATAGTGAAGACTCAGAGTTTGAGAAATGTGAATTTAGGGAAGTATCTGTGACAGAGGATATTAAGTTCCTCAAATTTACTCCAAAGAACTGCATTTTCCTGTTCTGGGAGAAATCTGCATTTCTCTTGAGCATCTCAATATCCAGGTTGGTTAATATGGAGATGTTTAATGTAGTCACTCTGCAGAGGCAACGTTTAGAATGTGGTTTTGAAGGTAGGTGGATATAGAAGTAAATAGAAAAAAGGTACTTGGGATAGCATACCGGATCCCTTGGAAATATCTTCATGTTTGAGACAGTATAATATTTCCAGATTTTTCCTTGAGCCATATATAGGACCAGGTTAGGGGATGAGAAGCCATAGGCAGGACACTGGACACTATCTTCATTAGAGAAGATAATTAGAATTCAGAATTGGTGGTGCCTGTCTGTCCAGGTCGTGAGATTCAATCTGAAGTGTGGAGTTTCTATGACTGGTTGAGTCTTTCTTCCTGCCTGGGACTCTTGGCCCCCAGTGGCCTTTAGGGTATTTTCCTCCCTAGCCACATGTGGGTGAGCTACTTGTTAAGCAGAACGCAATGGAACTCGAGGGGAAGATCAATGGAAAGTATCTTACGGTGTTACATTTCTTTGGGTTTCAAAGTCACGTTTATAATTTGAGTACATGCGCTGCTGAAGTTCTAGCTTCTCAGCAGCTTGGTCAGAACGAAATTGCTCCTTAGGAATTAAATAAAAATGACTATTGGATTGTTTCCTTTGCCAAATTCTATACCAAGCAGACAGTCAGACAGTCAGCAACAAATTTAATTTCTCTTGGTCTTCTCAGATGAAGATAATATCTTGTCCAACTTCTTTCTATTCTTTCTTTCGTATCTTTCTTCTACCCGGTGATAGGCTATTCCAGGGGCAGTTGTGCTCCAAGGTAAATATGACTTTGTATGTGTGTCACTCAGAATTGATCCCAGGGCTTCCACACTGAGCTGTATCCCTATCCCGTTTTATTTTTTAATTCTGAGACAGGGTTTTGCTAAGTTGCCCAGGCTGAGCATGAACTTGTGATTCTCCTGCCTTACCCTCGTAGAGTGCTTGGATTACAGGTGCACACACTCCTTCATTAAAATGAGGGAAGAACTAGAAGAATATCACAGCAGTTAGAACGCTTGCCTAGCAAGTGCAAGGCCCTGAGGTCGATTTCCCAGCATCACATAAACCAGGCATGGTGGCGCACACCTGTAATCTCACTACTTGGGAATCTTAGGCAAGAGGATTACTATGAGTTTGAGGCCAGTCTGAGGTACATAGTGAGTTCAGAACCAGCCTAGACTGCAGAGTGGGACCCTGACTCAAAATGACAAACAAATAAATAAAATGAAGGGAACCTCCAATCACAGAGGACAGAAGTTGGGACAAGATTCCCGTCAGCTGCTGTATTCCGTGAGCAGGTAGCTGTCACGGAGTCTGTGGATTCTTACTCCACCTGGCTTATAATACCCATTTCCCAAATAGGAAATTTAAAGATTAAGAAGATCCTAGCTGTAGATGCCAGCCTTTTGATAGCTTCCATATCACATTGTACTTTCATTTGCTGTCTCTACGTTCTTTTACCCAATCTCTGACTTACTCACACTGAGATCCTCCTGTACAGAGTCTAAAAGGAATGATTTGAGATCATTTTTACTGCAAATTGGTGGATCCACATGTTCTTGCACTTTTCCCCCTTTCTGTTTAAGAAGGATTTGTTTTGGTAATTTTTGTGTAATTACTCCACTGACCTTTCTTTAATTTATTGTTTTGTTTTGTTTTGTTTTGTTTTTGGTTTTGCATATCTTTCCCTTCTAATGTAGCTCTTCTTATTTCTGATTCTTTTGCTTTAAATTTATATTTTTTGGTATTGAACATAGGGCCTTCACACTGTGCTCCATTTCTGGCCCTCTTTACTTTTGATTTTGAGACCAGGCCTTGCTAAGTTGCTAAATTGCCCAAGCTGGGCTCAAAGTTGCAATCTTCGTGCCTCAGGAGTGTGGCATTACAGGCCTGTGCTCCCGTGTTTAACTTCCTGTCGCCTTTTATCCTGAGTCGTATGTCTTTACTTGCTGCTCATTATGAACGTGGAGGTAGGAAGGGCGTCTTGATTTCTAAAATAAAAATTAAATGGAGGTCTCTTTTTAAAAGGAGAGCTTCATGTTGTGGTCAACGGAGGTTTAGAGATTTGATAGAGAGTCTAGGGTTGAGAATTAGGAATTCAGATTTACAGTTGATAGTCTAAGGATTCTTGATTACAATTATAGACTACACCAAAACAGATAAGTGGATTGGGTAATTATGCAGGTAAGCATAACCAACTTTTAAGACTAGCTGAGATAGTGAAGAGTGACGTTTTTGGAGCATAAATTCTATTGTATCTCTAAGTAGATAATTAAACCTTCTATAATGATATTAAATTATGTCCATGTAATATTTTAAGCAATGTGAAGAAAAAGCCAGCAAGGTTTAGAGTTATGTTTTTAGAGCAATTTATAATTTGTTAATTCTTTTGACAAAACATGTTTTTCCATTTAATTACTTCTGTATGCTTGTGAGGAAGCTGTTACTTTCAGCTCAGTTTTATGGATAGAGGAAGTGAGACCAGAAAGTTTAGATTAATTGCTCCAAAGTCGGTACAATGTTTGAGACATTGCAAGTCATCTGACTTCAGGACTCCGCCTCTTTCTACATATTTGTCTATATTTTGATGAGTAAATGTGACAAAGATGAATAGAAATGAATACTTGAACATTCAGAACCTTTTCTTTTCTTTTCTCTTTTAAAAGAAAGTAGATTTCTTGTATGGATAGCTGCTTTTGTCCTGTGAAATCTGATAATGAGAAGGGAAGCGTGAGTGATTGAGCTACATTGGTGAGAAGTCAGGGCAGGTGTGACCGTTGAAGAGATCGTGTCAGCTCGAGGGGATTAGAAACCACACCTGGGTGAGGGTGTGGGAACCACACCTACGTTGGGATTGAGAACCAGCCTGGATTAGAGTGTGAGTGACTTGTGGGCCAGCCGGTGAGGGAAGAGCACCCACCCGGATGTGGGAGGGCCAACTGGAACTCCAACAGTATAAAGGAAAGGAAGAAGGAGGCTTGACACAAATTCTTCCTCTGGGAAAGCTCTCACCTGCGCAATTGTCTACGCCCCGGACTTGCTGTAAGCCGCACATCTTCATCACAGATTTGCTCCAGGTTCGACTTGCGCCTGTCTGCCTGTCACTGCTCTTCAGTTGCCAATCTTCAGAGTCTGGTCTTCGCCATTGTTCTTCGTACAACCAAGATCTGCAGCAGCCTCTCATCTCATGGGCTGTCCTGCACTCCCGGTTGGGAGATCCACTTCAAGGCTGAGCAGCCATCTTGGACTGTCTCTATCCTTGGATTCGGAAGCCTTCCTAATAGATCCTTTTTGTTATAAAATCTGTAAATTCTGCCTTTGAAAGAACCAAACTAATACAGCGGGAGAGAAGAGTGTTTCTGCAAAGGAAGCAGGGAGGGAGAGGACAGCAAATTCAGGATTGAGACTTGAGAGATAATGTTTGGGTGTTTGGGGGAGTGTGGTACAGGAGATTAACAGCATGCCTGTGCTCAGTGAGAGGGTTGGAAAGGGCTGGGGAAAGAGGGTCTTGTTTTATTTTGATTATGAATAGAGTGTTACCTTGGTGCCTTTTTAAAGAAATTGCAGCAAGGACTTTGTTGCTTTACTAATTGCAGTGAAGGCTAATTTGTTCTTTCTTTTGAATTTAGTGCCTGTCTGCAGCCGGTCTACTCTTTTTGTGTTATATGAGCTCATTATCCTATGAGTTCTAATCCACATTTTTAGTCTGTCATGTGCAGTTAGGTTGGGATTGAGGTCAGATGTGTGTTGAATCCTAGCTCAACAATGCCACAGAGGAAGCTGAGGAATAGTTTCTTAGAGGCAAAGGAAAAGTTTTCTCTTACATCTTTGGCTGTGTTGTTGGAAGCCAGAGTCAGCCCTGAGCTAGGCTTAAATTTACATTGTAAGGGTTCTCATCAGAAGTCCTAAACCCTGGAAGTTTTTCTTGAAACTTACCTGATTTTCCTGTAATTGCCAAATGACAACAAATATCCTTTTATTTACAGGAAGGGAGATAACAGTTCTAAAGAGATTTTTTTTCCCAATTTTCTCCCATTTCATAGCTTGTGCAAACATGGTCTTGTTATTCAGTTCCATTGATATAATGGTCTGGGCAGCATTGCCATGAGTCATGAACTGGGTATGGAAATGTGCTGCCCATAGCTGATCCATTTACTTTTGTATTAGTTGGGTTCTTTCAAAAGGCAGAATTTACAGAAATTATAACAAAAGGAATCTATTTGGGGGGCATACAAATCTGAGGACAGAGATATTTTAAGATGGCGGCCTGCACATGTGAGAGCTGGAGTATCAAACGACTGCTCAGCCACCAAGTAGAACACCGTCCAGGACTGCAGGACAGCCAGTGAGAGTCTGCTGCAGATCTCAGTTGTGTGAAGAACAATGGCAAAAACCAGAGACTGAAGATCAGCAACAGGCAGACAGGCACAAGTCAAGACTGGAGCAAGTCTGTGATGCAGATCTGTGCCGTGTAGCAAGTTGGCATCTGTAGACAATCGCAAAGGCGAGAGCTTTCCCAGAGGAAGAAGCTGTGACAGTCTGTCTTCTTCCTTCCTTTTACACAGTTCGAGTTCCCAGTTGGGCCTCCCACAACCAGGTGGGTGCTCTTCCCTCATTTGCTGGCCTACAAATCACTCACACTCTAATCCAGGCTCGTTCCTAACTGCCCAATTAGGCGTGGTTCGCAAACTTCACCCGGGCATGGTTCCTGACGGCCTCAAGTTGACATAATCTCTCCAATGGTCACAACTTCCTTCCAGGAAAGAAGCCACTGAGTCTCTGCGGAGTCAGGGCTTTTGGAAATAGGGAGACTCTGAAACCACAGGTACGATCTTGCATATGACTTTTTTTTTTCCTCTTGAAAAGTTTGAGTCTTTTTTATTATTACTTTTTGAAGTAACACTCCACATCTCTTTTCCCTTCCCACCCTCTCAGCCCCCCTGCTTTCCCTTTCCCTCTCCATCTTCTTCCTTCCATATCTCTTACTTTTTTGTGGTTTGGTTTTCTCAAATCAGAGAAAGAATATGATATTTAACTTTCTGGATCTGATTCATTTCCCTGAGCATAATGGTCTCACGATGCATCCATTTTCCTACAAATGACTGAAATTTGTTGTTCTTTATGGCAGAGTAGTATTCATATATATATAGATATAGATATAGATATGTATTATATATCTATATCTATATCTCACTTCTTTATCTAGTCATCTGTGCTTGGGCATATTAGCCTCTGCCAAGATTTGGCTATTATAAATTGTGCTACTGCAAACATGAGTGTGTTTGTATCACTGTTGTATGATGACTTTAACTCTTTTGGGAAGCTACCCAGAAGAAGTATAGCTGGGTCAAATGGGATATCAACTTCCAGGTTTTTTGAGGAATCTCCTACTGCTTTCTATCATGGTTGTACCTGTTTACAGTCCCACCAGCAATGTAAAAGGGTTCCTTTTCCCCAATAGCCTTACCAGTATTTGTTGTATTTTAAGTTCTTAAAAGCAGCCATTCTTACTGGTGTTAGATGGAGCCTCAGTATTGTTTTAATCCCCTTGCATGTGACTTTCCTGAATGCCTGCAGACTTTAGGTCTGATTTTGCTGAGAAATGATACTTTGTTTGCAGGTTATTAGTTTAGGGGTAGGAAGCTGATAATTCCTTAATTCTGTAACAATGTCCAGAATGGCCTTAGAGGAAAAGCCTGTACTCGGAACAGGAGTTGAAGCAAATACTTTTCTAGTCCTTGAGCTGTAGTTCCTATGACAATATTAAATAATTCTGCTTGCATAGTATTTATATTAACTAAAGAACTTGCCAGTGCTTGATCAATCCTGTAATTTGAGGGCTTCTTTTCATACTTTCCCCCTTGTTTTGGGGAGAATTTCATTTATCTTAAGATGACCACTTTGAAGTAAACTGCCCTCATTCAGATGAATAACATTTGGCATGTGAGTATTATTGTTGCGATTACTGTTATGCAGTACTGGGGATTGAACCCAGGGCTTTCATACTGAGTGATATTCTCGGGTACTTTTAGTTTTTGAGGCAAGGTCTTCCTAAATTGCTCAGGTTGGACTTGAACTTGCAGCCCTCCTGCCTCAGGGTGCTGGGATTACAAGTGAGCACCACCACACTTAGCTTGATACATGAATTTTTAAAAAGTCGTCTCCTATGGCTCAGTGTAGAGTGCCCTGGGTTCAGTCTTAAGTGCCACAGAAAAGTCATCCACATTATTTATGATCTAATCTTGCAGATATTTTCCCCCATTTTTTAGTTGTATCAGATAGGACTCTTTGAGTTGCAAGAGATTATTAAAAAGCCAAGTTGTTTTGGTCTGTTCAGGCAGCTACAACAAAACACCACAGGCTGGGTGACTTATAAACAACAAAAATTTATTCCTCCAAGTTTTAGAGGCTGGGAAGTCCAAGACCAAGACAGTGATCCCTTCAGAGTTTAGTGAGAGCCTGTTTTTATGGTTGATAAATGGCACCTTCTCACTGCCTCCTCAGATAGTAGAAGGGGTAAAAGGTCTCTCTTCGGCTTCTTGTTTAGGGGCACCAATCCTATTTATGAGGAATCCACCTCCAAGACTTTGTCATCTCCCCAAATGCCCTCCCTCCAAAAGCATCACCTTGAGCAGTGGTCCCTGATCTTTGTAGCACCAGGGTCTGGTTTAATTGAAGACCATTCTCACAAGGACAAAAGGTTGAGGAGTTGTGGAGAGCAAAGCTCCATCTCCTGTCACGTCAGCAGCACATTAGACCCTAATAGGAAGGATGTCAAAAAGTAAAAAAGTTAGTTGAACAGCCAGTTCAAACAAGATATTCTTAAAGAAATGCAAGCAATGATCAGCAGGCTTAAAGAGGAACTTATTAAACAAATAGTGGTCCTAATGGATTCAAAGCTTATTGAGCATATAGAAGCCATAAATAGAAAGTTGACTGAGGTAAATAAGGAAATGGAAAATATGAAAGACCATTTTAATAGAAAAGTGGAAATTTTGAAAAGAAATCTAGCTGAAATCCAGGATATATACATTTGAAAGCAGAGAAATTCAACTTGAACATTGTGAGGACAGTTTCAGACCTTGAAGACAAGGCTGAGGAAACAAATGCCATAATTATGCATAACTTCAAAATGAGAAATGAGCTGGAATAGCTGGATACAACAGCTGATGGATGATTCAAAGAGAACCAATCTCAGAATTAGGGGTGTGAGAGAAAAAGCAGGAGACATCACTGAAGGTATAAACAATTTATTCACTGAAATTATGCAAGAGAATTTCCCAAACCTTGAAAAAGAAAGCAATTATCAGGTACAAGAAAACTGATAGAACACCAAATAACCTCAACCAGCAACCAGAGTCAACATGACATATCATAATCAAAGCTTCAGAAATACAGCAAAAAGAGAATATTAAAGGCAGCAAGAGAAAAACGGACATTATTCTACCAAGGCAAACCCATTCGAATTACCTCTGATTTCTCAGTGGAAACTTTAAAGGCCAGGAGAGCCTGGGGCAAAATCTTTCCAGCTTTGACAGACAGCAGGTGTCAACCCAGGTTGTTGTACCCAGCAAAATTATCTCTGAAAATAGAAGAAAACTTTTCATGAGCAAGAATCCCTAAAGAAATTTGTGACCACTCGCCCAACATTGCATAAAATACTTGAAGGAATGTTTGAGAGAGGCAGAGAGACAAGTAGCACCATAAAACATGGAGGAAAGGAAACATCTGAAGAGAAAGTGTAACAAAACATAGATTGGTATTTGAATCCTTTGATTGGCATCATTCTAAAACAGTACCAGTTGTCTGGAGGGTCTTTGAAAAGAGATTTTACTATATCATTCATGAATCTAATTATTCCCTGTAAGGTTTTGATTGCTAAGCAACTTCATAAAATCTGTGAAACTTCCCCCATCATTATTTTTAATAGTACATTAGTTTGCAAAACAATTATATTCAATCTGGGGAATTGGTATAAAATCTTTAAAAATATGCATGGATAAAGTTATGGATGGTTAGGTAGATTAAATTATAAACCAAACCTGGCAAAATGGTAGTAATTGGTGAAATCTGAGTAAATAATTTATGAAAGTTAAAATTTGAAATAATCACACCACTGTATTTCTTTTAAGTGTAATATACTTATGTGATACAGATTTAAGTTCTCCTGGAGAAATGTGTGGAGGCCTGGATTCCATGGGTGCCAACAGGAATGAGAAAATGATTCACATGAAACATTAAAGGACAATTTCTGTTTATTGAGGCTGGGAAAGGGATTTAGTTTCTGATGTTCAACTGGGGGGAGCATTTAAAGAATCTCAGGGTGTCCAGTCGTAGGTGAAAGATGTGGCTTCTGCTTGATTGGCGCTCTCAAAAATTCTTGAGGTTTTTATTTTAGGGTGTGTGTGTGTGTGTGTGTGTGTGTGTGTGTGTGTGTGTTATATTTTTAAAAATAATTTTGGTGCTGGAGATTGAGCCCCAGATATTTGTGCATGTTGGGCAAGCACTGTGCCTCAAAGCTACACCCTAGACCAAATCTTGGACATTTTGCAGATGAGGAAGTTGATGCTGAGTACTTTGCCTAAAATCTTTGTGGAGAAGCAGAACTGGGCTTTGAATTGGTATCTGCATCACTCTCATGGGATACTAAGAATATCATCTTATCTTAAAACGGTATTTCAGGGTTTTGCCTCATCTCAGGACCACCATTCTGAATTGAGGTTGTTCTATACAGTTTGGAAGCTGGAGCTATATCTGCAGGTACAGCGGACTGAACATATGGATTGGCCATTGGCAGTGCCCAGATCGAAAGGTCTCTGACTTTAGAGTACTCAGAAGTCCTCTGAGGGACCTGTAGTCTTCCAGAGTTCCATATTCCCCTTCAGAGAGCCTGTCTTCTTAGGAAGCATTTCACGTGACTCTTTTTTCCTTTCCCTTCCTTTTCTCTTTCCTCAGTTTCTCCCATCACCTTTTTTGCCTTTTATCTTTCGTGGTCGTTTACTTCTCAGATAGTAGTGCTGGAAAATGTTCAAATAAGTGGGGCTTTGGTCATTTGGATTCTAAAATTTGAGGAAACTGCTTGCAAACACTAGTCACTCTTCTTGTATGTGCATTATGTTTCTCCTCATATCTTCTGATAACACCAGGCATGTGGAAAACCACAATTCAGCCAAGGTAGGCAGGTTCAGGTAGTTGGCTCAACTGTTTGCGCTGTCTCTGTAAACTCTCTGTGAGCTTTGGCACCACAGGTTTGCCTTCCCAGATCTTTGCCCTTGTGGAGCCTGCCAGGTCCTGAAAGGGCTGAGCATAGGCGTCTGCTGACAGATCTTCCAGTTGCCTCCTGTTTGATGCTTTTCTCATCTTTCCTTTCTAAAAAAGGAAATTCCTTTGTAGCCTGCCTTGCCTTTTTTTTTTTTTTTTTGGGACACGTTCTTACTCTGTAGTCCAGGCTGGTCCTGAACTCAAAGCAGTGCTCCTGCCTCAGCCACCCAGGTGCTGGGATTACAGGCATATACTACCATGCCTGGCTATGTGATGGAGAATCAGACTCAGGAAGTTATGCTTGCTAGACAAACACTCTAACTACTGTGTGTTCATCCAGTCCATTGTTAGCTTGCTTTTGATTTCACTCTACGTGTTGCAGACAGCTGATTATCTGGCAAATCCCCTTCTCTGCCCATGGCATGTGGATGATCCAATGTCCCAGTGAGTCAGTGGGTCCTGCTAAGAGGAGTCTAGCTCTTACAACATGCTGGATTCTTTGTACAACACCTCATAGCAATGAATTTCTTTTTGTTTTTCATCTTTGTCCTGGTTACCTGGACTTGAGTCACTTCTGTGAGTCTGAATCCTGCTTGCTGACTGTGAGCATGGGCAGTTTTTTTTTAAAACCTCTCTAAGCCCTCATTTCTTATCTTTAAATTGAGGTTCATAAGGTGATTTTGAGGCTTAAATACAAGGATGGTTAACACGAGGCCCTGGTTTGAGCTCCCCAGGATCATGTAAGCCAGACGGAGCGTGCCTGGTAGGTGGTAAGTGACTATTGCAGCTGTTGTCTCTAGGTGGGTCTTTTCATTGTTCTCTAGCTCCCTAGCTCAAATTCCATCCATTTCGCAAGACTCAGTTAGCGCTGTGCTGCACGCGTCGCGATTTTCCTGTCCACGAAGGCAGTAAGGAACCCTCCCTTAACTTATGATCCCTAATGACTAAGATTCATACTTGGTTAATTTCCTTCTGTATTGTATTACTACCGTACTGCCAGCTAATTGGTTTTATTCTTGTTAGGGAAAAGCCCTAGAATATGACAGTAGACTTTTTCCTTTAGCCTCTCTGCTATGGTAATGTTATTATGCATAGCATTAGTTCTAAAGGTGTCTTGATTAGCTAACCTCGTCTCAAAAGCGAAAAACAGTACCGCTCACTTATTTCTTGAGGAATCATGCGGTATCCAGCCTTTTGTTTCTGATTTTGCTAAGCCAAAGGTCTCAGGTGCATCCATTTTCCTACAGATCACTCGCATTGCCTTTCCTATGGCAGAGTAATCCTCCTTGGTTTAAGGGGCCATGGGGGCATAATCCAAGGTTCAAGAATACAAGTTTGAATCTGTTCAGCCTGAAGAGAAAAATGAGGCACTGTGGGAAGTCCAGCCATATTTTACCGCAGGCACAAGTTGCCTTCACAAGTGATCTCCGTAAGTTGTTTCTCCAGTCACCCCCATAGGTTGCCACTCTAAATCCCTGCTGCACAAGGAGTAAACCCAGAGTTTACACAGTAATACAAACAAAAGTGGCATTCTGCCGAGCAATTACATGTGAAGGCATCTCAAGGCCAACATGATAAAGGCCCAGCCAAGCCAAGTCAGCATAATTGTGTTTGCCCTGGAAAGCTCTCAAGGCCACAGCAAGAGAACTCAAGGCCGCACTGTGGGAAGGGCCGGGGCAAACCCAGGGCCTAAGCCACTCTGTGTTCCGTACAATTGTGGATACATACCTCATTTTCTTTATCCACTCATCTGTTAGTGCACATATTGGCTGCTTCCAAGATCTAGCCATTATGAATTGTGCTGCTGTATACTTGAGTATCCAAGTATTACTGTTACATGTCGTTAACTCTTTTGGAAAGATGACTGGAAGAGGCATGTCTGTGTCAAATAGAGTACCTGTTTTCTCCTCCTCTTTTCTTTGAGGAATTTGGATGCTGACATGAAGAATGGTTGCACCAGTTTAGAGTCCCACTGGCACTGTGGAAGTGCACCTCTTTCCCTCCAGTCTTGCCAGGCTGTTGCTGTTGTTGATAAAGGCCATTCTCATTGGAGTAGGATAGAACCGCAGCATACCTCAGTGTTGTTTTGATTTGCGTTTTTCTAATGGCTTATTAAAAGGTAATTTGGAAAGAAAAGTGCTTTTCTGTTTAATAAAAATTATTCTTGCTCATAAGAAAAAAATACAAGAAAAGGTGTCTTGATTAAGCCCAACATTTATTTGGCTAGACTGAGATAAAGTGGCAGCATCGTGCTGCAAAGGACAGCAGCTGTGTCTGCCCTTAGCGGGCTTCCCCCTGCGGCTGCTCTGACCAGCTGGGAGGAGTCCTTGCCCAGACAGGAGGGCACTTCAGCTTCCCACGAGTCGCTAGTGGGTGACCTCGCTGTGACGGCATCTCCTGGTGATCCTCAGCCCCAGATATGCAGTAGAATCACCCGAAGAGCTCAAAAGCACTGATGCCGAGGCCATGTTCAGGGCCAGTAAAATACAAATCTCTGTGGGTGATGCCCATATAGTGTTTTTAAAAAGCTACCCAGTGGCTTTATTATGCATTGAAGGTTGAGAGCCATTCACTGCCCTAAAGTCAGGTTCTCTAGCCCCTCTACCTGGTTAATGGGCCTTAGTTTAACTTACTTACATTCAGCCTTTTACATTTTTTTTTTTTTCCTTCTGGGGAAGTGGGCTCAACTAGCTTGTAGGAGGAATTAACGTTTAAAAGAATGTGGATGTGTTAAGGGTTCAAACCATATGCCCTGAGAGAGACGGTGTATTATGCTAGAATGACTTGCAGACTGCTCAGCCAGACTGCTCACTGATGCTCAGCCTGCCTAAGAACAGAAGTTTCCCTGTCCTAGGTCACTCTGACAGAACTCCCCAAGGTCCTAAAGTATTTATAACACTTATAGTATTTCTGCAAGGTGAGCTTTCCTGCCAGAGGCCAGAATTGGTGCTGCTAAGAGTCACCTGGAGTTTGGTACAGCTACTGTAGGCTGCTGGGGAAATAGCTCTTAGGCTGAGAAGAGGGTGTCAGGTATCCTTCCCAGAGACCCAAAGGAGGAAGGTTGGGGAGGAGACTGGCTTCCATTTTATCAGCTGCAATGAAGTTTTTGGGAAGAAAGTAGAGCATGTGACCATGTGAGATGTTGGGTCTTTAGCTGTAGGTCCTTCTTCCTGGTATGTAGTTGCTCTGGGCTTACTCAATAGTAGCACAGATGCCTGTGTAGAATATGAGTTTAGAGTCTGCACTGATGGTTCACACTGTTTTTTGTTCTTCCGATGTGGGAGACCTAGGTTTGAGTTCTAGGAAATTCTTTAATACAGTAATACAGAGAATTCATGGATTTTGAAGTCATTTAAATGAACTTTTGCTCTGCTGCTATTATTTGCTATAACAGCTTTGTTGGGGAATATATCTGAGTCTATGAGCATTACAGTAAGGTGAGTCTATAAATTGTTTATAAGTACTGAATATATGAATAGTACCTTTCCTGTTTGTAACTAGATTTTGAAATAAGTAGGTTTAGTTTTAAGGAAATCTCACTGTACGCAAGCATATTAGCTTTTGCTGTGGTAACAAGTAATCCCCAAAGTTCAGCAGTTAGTTCATTTGTTTCTTGCTCCTGTCTCATGGGCTGCCCTGAAAGTGGCTTTGCTGGGCTTCCCTGGGTCGGCTTCTTCTCTTTGTGTCCCTTTGTTCCAGGACTCTCATTGAAGGCATAAGCTGTTTCCGTGGAGGAGGGCAGAAACTTAAGAGACTTTATGCTTGGTCATGGTGTATATTGTTCCTGCTCACATCCATTGTCATATGACCAAGCTCAAAGTGTCTTTGTGAAAAAGTACACTTTACCTAAAGGGAAAATATAGTAGGGGCTTTTTTTCCCCTTACCAGGTAAGAAAATTCAATAGATGCAATTATTGGTAATTAAAGTGTTAGTATTAACATGAAATTTTTGAGCCTTGTTGTTTTCATTCCCTTTGGTATGGCTGTCTACTTTTTCAGTTTTTCTTAAAGCAGAGTTGATGAAAGATAATTTGTCAATGTCTGAAAAAAGATTTCCTGTTTTTCTTCCGCCTTCTTATATTCAGTCACTTGTGATTCATCCTTCTTTACTCATTTAAATGTTGGCACTCTCCAAACTTTCCTAGGCCAACTTCTTTTTTCTTCTGTGCTTCCTTCTGCAGGTAATCTCATATATAACCATGGCTCAAGTTAGCTACTCTCTAATAACTCTTATTTCAACATTATCCACTCAAATACCTCAGAGCCCCAGACCACGCAGCTGGTTGCCTGCCTGCCATCTCCGCCATCATGTCCATGTAAGTCTTAATATATGTATAATAAAATACACTGGTCACACTAGATGTTCCCTATAGGACCAACCAGTCAGTTGTACACATTGTTTTGTTTGTTTTGTTTTGAGACAGGGTTTCACCTTGTAGTCCAGGCTGGTCCTGAACTCATGGTGCAGCCCAGGTGGACCTCAAACTCATGGCAATCCTCCTGCCTCAGCCTGCTGAGTTCTGGGATTACTGGTGTGCATCACCCGGCCCAGTTTCAGGTGTACACATTGAACACCTGGAATTTGTCCTTGGACTTCCTTCTGCCGCATCCTTTTATCCAGCGCATGTGTAGTTAGTTCCCTTTCGTTCTCTTCCCTCAGGGCCTTTCTTAATCAGCACCTTCTTCCCATCTCTGCTGCTGCCCCCAAACCTGGGTGCTCTTTATTTACCTGGAGGCCTTGCAGCATTTCGCAGCTGTCTCTAGACAGTCTCTCTGTTCTCTTGTATTCTGTTTTCTGTACAGCAGCTATAGACAGAGTATTTTTTATTAAATCTAAACTTATTTGTATCTTACTTGGGCTTAAAGCTCTTCTGTAACTTTCTGTAGCTTTAGTATAAAGACCAAAGTCTTTTTATGTGGCCTACAAGACCTTGCACCATTTGGCCTTTTTCCACCTCTGTCATTTTATCTGTTGATGTTCTTAATGCCTCGTCTGCAGCTCCAATGCTCTCATCCCAAATCTCTGAACGTGTCACACTGCCTATTGTCTTGAGACTTTGCATATGCTTCTCTCTGTTTGGAAAGTTCTTATCCTGACCCCCACCCTTGAAAACTAGCTTAGACATCTCTTTCTTAATGAAGTCCTCTCCTACTTCTCTAGACTGAGAGAGTTGTTTTCTCATTTGTAGTCTAAAAACATTTATGCATATTTATGCATGTGGATTACATCTTCTAGTGCTATTATTTCCTTAAGTGACTCTCTGCCTAGGCTGTGAGCTTTTAGGGCAGGGTTCTGTCTCATTTTCCAAATAATTTTTTCAGTACCATTAAAAATTTAATTGACACATAATTATACAAGTTTATGGGGTATAGCATAATATTTAAATACATATATATGTGTAATAATCAGATTAAGGTAATTGGAATACCCATCACCTCAAAGTCCATATAATTTTTCAAGGAAATTTTTGATCTTAAATAAAATTGTGCAGCAGGCAAGTGAAGACTTAGAGAAACTGAAATTCTCTGCTTAAAGAGCCCTTTTCAAACTGACTCTTACAGTCATAGCATAAATATTTGGGTATAAGGGATGTCAAAGCTCTAATATACAATCTTAATTTAGAGAGATGAAGTGACCTACTCATTTGAAATTATGCCTCTGGTAGGAATCAGGACAACAGAATCCTGAGTTTTTCTGTGGCCCATTTGAAAGGAAGAGTTCTCAGATAAGTAGCTTCCCAAAGTCACCATTTTTTGAAGACTTACTTTGTGCCAACTGCTTTATATGGAGTCTTTCAGTTTTGACACTACAGGTTGAATTTAATCTCCATTTTAACTTGAGAAAAAAATGAGTATAACAGATGATAATGTGTTCAAGGCTCATACTGCCCAGAGGAAAATGTCTGTGTCAATAATACTGATCTGTAAGGAATATTTTGCTTTACTTGTTTGTCGAAAGGAATGAGGATGATGGGTTAAGTCCAGATCAGCCTTAGGAGATTTTCGATGAAAACCAGTAATCCCTGAGAAGCTTCTTAGCAGGAGACGTGCAAAGTTCAGTCTTCCATGTAAAGTTGCCACGGGCTGAGAACCAGTGAGACCATGACTCAGGGAGTATTAGTGTGCTTCTGCCATAGGTCCTGCTCTGTGCCAAGTTCAGCAGAGGTGAAGAGCTGTGAGGCATTGAGAATTTCTCAGAGAACCAGATCAAAGCATAGGCTAGCTTCAATGATTCTTGATCGGGAAAGAGCTTTGAGTCACTTAGATGAATCCGGGGAAGTGCCGTGTAACAGACCTCAAGTTGTATACCTGAGCATGTGTTGTTCTTAAATGTTAACTTCTTGACTTCAGTACTCACTTTTTTTATCATTTGACTGTTGTCAAACACTGAGCATTGCCTGCCATTTCCCCACATTCTTCCTTTGTACCCATAGGCAGAATCAAAATTATTATAGCTGGTTCTGTCTGCCAGTGCACGATCTCCACCATCTGGCTCTTTGCAAAGAACAACTAATCCTTTTAAAGTCTTAATAGTAACAGATGATTTGTTTGGCCTTATTTTCCAACGTTAGCTGTTAGCCTGTATCAAAGCCCCAGTTTTTGAATTTGAATCGTATAGATGGAGAGCAGTTAGAAATGGCTGAAAGCAGAATCACATAAAATTAAATTTGACAAAATTTTCTTTATTTCTCTGACATTAAAGTCTTTTCAGTATAGAAAGGGAGAATAAATTGATAGAGGAAACATGAAACATTATCAGGAAGACCTGGGTTGCTAAACCTCTTAGTTCTGCCTGGTAACTAGCCAGGTGAAACACCCATGGATCTCTTAAGGTCCTAGTTTTTCTTGTTTGTACAACAGGGATAGGAATATCTTTCTAGCCTGGTATGTAAATGATTCTACAAGTATTAGGTGCTGTCCTATACGGAGCCCTTCTTGTCTTTCTCAGTGGTTTGCCCTGTTTGAGGAAGTCTCAGGAGTGTGGGGCACGCACGTCAAAGGCTTGCCCATTAGATATTCTCAGTGACCTTGGCACTTCAGAGACACTGCTGTGTGAAAAAGCAGAGGGTCCTTCCTTAGGCAGGGATTTACCTGCTTATCCTGGCAATTTCCTGGCAGAGAGAGAAACTCCAGTGATCTGTTCAGAGAAGGGTGATCAGACACTGCTTCCCTGTTACCTCGTGCTCACTGTCAAGTATGGGAAGCTGAGCCACTCTTACTCCTCCAAGAATGATCCCTTATCTTCATTGTTCCAGGCCAGCCCCCTCTTATGTTTACTTAATGCCTTGGCTCCCAGTTCCCATTCACCTTCTCCTATGTTCACATTTATTTAGGGTGTATAAAGGCATGTTAAAGTAGTGTCTCCTTTGTGATAGACTGTTCTAGGCTTTGGGAGGGAGACAGCAGTGAACAAGACAGGTAAAGATTTCTACCCTCAGGAGGCTGAAAGGTGCATAAAAGGAGACAGAATTTCCTTTTAGACTACTGCACAATCTAGTTATTACTTTAATGACTCAGTTACAATTTGAGCAGAGTAAGAGAAACTGAATGTATGTGGATACGTTGAAGGGTTGCAGTGTTACACAGATGGAACAGCCTGTGCAAAGTCTCCGTGGTAAGCTTCCACTTCTGTTCTGTTCTCACAAAAGACAGGAGGCCAGTGTGGCTGATCAGACGGGACAATGGATGTAGTGATAGCAGATGTCCACACAGGTGATGTGGAGAAGTTGTGGAGGCAGATCATACAGGACAGGTCAGGACATTGTAAACACTTTGACTTTTACTGTGAGAGGAATGGGGAAGCATTTCAGGGATTTAAGTGTTACAAAGTTCTCATTATATTTCTTCATTTTTGTTTTTATTTTTTCATTCAGCATCGTACCTATACCCGTGTTGCTGTATGTACATGTAGTTTGTCTACAGCATTTCTGTACGTTTCACTTAGTCACTCTTCCCACTCTTTGCCGTGGCCACAACACTGCAGTGGAGGTCCTCCGTTGCTCCGTTATGGAGTCCTGTGATCATTTCTGTGGGAGGTGCGCCCGTTAGTGAGTGGTCTTGCTGGGTTGCAGGGTTGAGATGCACTCACTTTCACTTAAGTAGTTCCAGATCATTGTCCAGGTTGACTGCATCTGTTTAGGTTCTCTTCAGGCATGTCTGAAGGTTTCAGATAATCTAACAACCTTGCCAACACCTGGCACAAATCAAGTTTCAAATTTTTGCTGAGTAGTAGGACTGAATTGATACCCCTTGTTTTAATTTCCCTTTCTCCAATTACTAATGAGTGTGAGCATCTCTTCATAGTTATGCCAGTTTTGGGGTGGGTTGTTCTATAAATTGCTTATTTATATTTGTAGTTAATTTTTCTATTGGGATTCTGTACTTTTCTTTTGGGTTTTAAGGGTTCCTTTATATTCTGAACATTATACGTAGTCATTTTTGGAAGGTTAGATTTAGAGGTGGCTGGAGATAATTTGATCCAACCACCTCATTTTACAGTTGGGGAAACTGAAAGTCAAGTATTGATGTGATTTCTTCACATCACATATTAAGGAAAAGCTATGACTTGAGATCAAATACTTTTTAAAAAGACTGTATTTTGTCAAATGGAAGTCTTTTACCCAGGCAGAAACTGCTGGTCATTGGTGGTTCCCTACCATCTACGATTCTCTGTGGGTAGAAGGGCCACTTGACCTGATTTTTAGATAAGGCCAGCTCTGGACCCAAGAGGTTTTTGCAGTCTAGGAGTCCCTAACTCTAACGACCATTTTCTCTTTCTTATTCATATTGACCCTACTTTATTTTGGGATCTTTTTTTCTTTCTTGATCAGTGCTCTCAAATTTTAGTGTGCGTAAGGTTCATCTAGGTGACTTATTGAAATGCAAATTACTACCTACCCTCTCATGAGGATCCACAAGACCTTGCTGTAGATGGCCATGGACCTTATTTGGAGAAACACTGCACCAGTTTTATTTGCTATCTGATTACAATTTTCCGCGTCCTCCTTCTGGTCACCTAAGTTCATCACTCCAGGTGCCAAAGGAACTACAACTGTTTCTGCAACACATACCTCTGTGTCGTACCTCCTTGCTTTTACCCTCACTATTCATTTGAAATGTTCTTTTCCAAATGAAATCCTGTGATTTTTCAAGATCTGGATCAAGCATGTTCTCCTCTAGAAAACCCTCCCTAACTTTTTTGGGGGGGACCCAAATTCAAGGACAGAGTACCAGTGAAGAAATATAGCAGATAGTGTGAACATTCTACTCACTGTCATGTTGTCATATGCAGGAATGGTGGACAGGCATTTGAGAGATGAGTAATACATCTCAGAGAAATACAGCAACATTCTAGACCATAAAATTTTTTATTTCTTCTTTTTAAAACATTTATTTGTATTAAATATGTATGTACACCATTTATTAAAGAATAGTAGTTGTAAAATAATTGTTATAAAGTTAGTAGTCTTCCATCCTTTGCATCCATGTTTTTTTCCCTCCAGGGGCAAAGCTTGGAACATGTTTGCTGATTCTTTTGGTATCTCCAGAATTATGCTTGTTTTGGTCCTATGTGTTTTTTCAGTTTTAGGCATTTTCTGTTGACTTCCCATCGAGAGAAGGGAAGGTTTACCCTCTGTTCTCCGCTATACCTTCTACCTATTACCATTCTCCAGATTTTATTGCTTGGCCAGTTTTTTCATCAGTGACCTGTATTACCAGCCACCTGATACTCAGCACCCTCTTTATTTTTTCCCCTCCCAGTCCACCTTCCATTCATTTGCCCCTCCTCCACATCTGTTCACTCAGGAGATTCTGTCAGCTCTACTTCTAAAATTGCCTTCTACATTTACCCGCTTCTCTTTGTTCCTGCATTCGTTGCCTTGGCTTTCCCGCCTCAGTCTCCCCTGGCACGGCCGTGTTGTGCATCTTCTTGTTTCCACCACGCCTCCCTCTGCTTTCTTCTTCACCTTGCAGCCAGAGTCAGCTTTCTTACAGCCACAGTGAGCATTCTTTTTTTTCCTTCTTTCTCCATTCTTTTCTTTTCTCTTTTCTATTTTTTTCCCTCCTTCTTTCTTTTTCTTTGTAGTGCTAGGGATGGAACCCCAGGGCCTCATGCATGCTAGGCAGTAACTCTAGCCGCACAGTGAACTTCTAAAACAGAAATTATGTCCTGTCATTCTTATACTCAAAATTCTTAAGCGTATTTCAGGAGAAAGGCTAATTTTTAAAATCATAGTATTGTTGAGGCAACTCTTTTTTTTTTTCTTTTATTGCCATAGCATTTGTCTTCCTGGCACACAGACTACATCTCCTTGCAGTAGAATTGGGGCCATAGGAGAAGTGAGTGGAAGTTACATATCCTTTCCAGGCCCAGGCAGTTAAGAGCTATGTGCCTACACATCTCTTTCCTCTCCTGGAGTGAGCCTGTGAGGCCTGTACTCTAGGTGCTTTTGCTATAGAATAGAGAAGGGCTGCCCTATTCACCTGACTTTTTATGAGTGAGAAGTGTTTCTGTGGTATGTAGAAAATGTTATAGAAGTATGTGGGGATAGAAAACTATGTGTAGAAGGACATGAGTCTACCTATAGGAGGGTAGTGTTTATTTTCATTAAGCCAATGCTTATAGTGAAAGCCACTATAAGCTATGGTCACTAGTATTTGTAAACTACCCAAATGACGAATATGGGTGAATTTGGGGATACAGTGATGCATTAATACACTGGAATGCTAGTTAATACAAAGAGCTATGGTATCATGAAAAAAGAAAAAGGAAGAGCATCTGCGTGAGTGAGTCAGTGAAGCTGTTCATCTGTGCGGCTGCCAGGGCAGCGGCGCCTCTTGTACCCCTGGCTGACAGAATGTCCACACGAGGCCTCAGGACTGCCCCGCCTCACTCTGTAACAGAACTTCTCTGCTGTCTTTTCTCTCACCCTTTGTCTTCTAGCTCTTTCACATTTAGGTCTTTGGACATACAGTTCTTGTTGCTTCGAAAATCTCGCCGCCTACCTCCTCTTAGTCACTTTGCCTCTGTCACCCCACCTCTAACTTCAAGCCTCAGCTTGACTTCTCTTCCTCTGGGAAGTCTTCCAAGGCTTCCTACTGCCTGGGTGAGACATCTCTCCGTATTCCCTTGAATACTTTGTGCATATATATTGTGTCAAAATTACAAATTCTTCTCGTCTACCTTTTTGACCCTCCCACTCCTGCCCTCTCCCCTCTAATACCTGCTACCCCCCACCATTTAGGTTTGTGAAATAAGTGTATTCTGGGTTTCTCATATTAGAAAAACCAATTGATTTTTAACCTTCTGGGTCTGACTCACTTCTGAGCATGATGGTCTCAAGTTGCATCCATTTACCTACAAAGTCTCAAACCTATCTGACGATTCTGTCCTGAGATTGTCTTTTTACTTGTTTTTCTACCAAATAAACTATATGGGAAGTTCCATGAGCATTGTGACTCTGTCTTGTTCACTGTGGCCTTCTCGGGGCTGTTCAGACAGGCTGTTCAATCCATTTTTATGGATGAGTTACTGTGGGAAGACACAGGTATGACCTTTGGGGAGAACTATTGTGAAAAACTGCAATTCTGATTTTTTTTTTTTTTGAGACAGAATCTCATTCTGTGGTCCAGGCTGGTCCTGAACTCACTATGGATCCCAGGCTGGCCTTGGACTCATGGCAATCCTCCTGCCTCAGCCTCCTGAGTGCGGGGATTACAGAAGTACATCACCATACCCAGCTTATGTGGTGCTGAGGAATCGAACTTAGGTACTTACCACTTTAATCACTGGGCCATTCCTCCTGCCCTCTGATTTCTTTTGTTAAGACTTTTTTGGTAGTTTTAAATTTCTGGGGAATTGTATTGATTAGTGGTTTAGAAGAAATAAGTCCATAATCACATAAAATTGGTTTTACTTCTGGCCTTACTAGCTGCATAATATTTAGCAAGTGACTTAACCTATTAAGCCTCTGTTTTATGCTCTTATGGGAGTAGTAATGATACCTACTGATTCTTACCTTCTAGGGCTATGGTGATTCATTGCCCCTTCCCCTACGTGAATATAAAAGTATCTGGTAAATGTTAGATATATTATTACCTTAAAAATATATTGTGAATGCCAGTGAGGTATCCTGCATTGGATCCTGAAGTAGAAAAAGGACATTGGTGAAATGCTAGTAAAACTCAAATAAAATCTAGAGTTTAGTTAATAGTGATATTTAAATATAAGCTTGTTAGTTTTGATAAACATACCACTGTAATATGAGATAACATTAAACTAGCTGAAGTATAAATGTTACTAAGAGTAACTTTTCTGTAAGCCTAAAGCTATTCTATAGTAGAGAGTTTAGAGTCTTATTATAATCAATATTCATATTACTCTCATAATTTTCCTTATGAGGTAAGCACTGTAATGACTACTTTTACAGATAAACTAGAGCACACAGAAGCTAAATAGCTTGCTTATGGTCACTCTTCACTTTAGAATAACTAAGAAATGATTGGTGGGTTGGGATTTATGTGGAATGCAGTAATATTTTGAGTGCCTCCTTTATGTCAGGCACCATCTTACAGGCTATGCCAACAGAGAATATTAAGGGCAAGCCAGGCATGGTAATAGATGCACAAGGTCTCCCAGCATTTGTGAAGCTGAGGCAGGAGGATCGATTAAGCCCAAGGAGAAGTTCAAGCCCAGCTTGGGCAATATAGCAAGACGTTGCTTGAGAGAGGGGGAAAGAAAGAGATCGGTTATCCTAAGTATAAAACCCAAGTGTGACATAGTAGTAAGCGCAGAATTAGGGATAGGATTCAAGACTTATGGTCTTAACCATTGCACCAAATAAATGGGAACGTGGTGGTTAGAATCACTTGCAACTTGCAATAGAGATGCAGTGTTAACAATATTTGGGCATTAGGCACAGCTAGCTTCAAGAACTTTAATCTGAGCCTTCAATTTGTGCATTATTTCATCTGGTTAGAGAAAAAGGAAAACTTGGAATGGATCTTTGGCCCTGGGTTGAGACACCTTTCTCTTGTGCCCCCTTTCTCTCCTTGGAGCAGACCTGAAAGTTTTGTGCATTCTTGACTACTCTGTTGAGAACTTTATGAAAGGTAGCAGCAAGTAGTACACAGACCGTGAGGTTCAGCCCACCCAGGGCTTGTTAGCAGTTGGGATCTTGAGGTAGTTAGTACACAGATCTCTGAGCCTCAGGAACATGAAGGTAACAACTGTCCATCTAACTTGGCTATTGTGTTCAACCAAAGCTTGTATAAAGCTGGGCACAATGCAGGGTACTTGAAAAACATTCTATAAATGGTGGACATCTCTGCATGACTCATACCTCTGTTTTGTTCAAGGTTTCTATGATAACTCCTTGGTTATGTTGCTAAGTGTTTTCTAGGGAGGTAGCTTTGTGTCAAGGAGAGAATGTGGGCCTTGAGGGGCTGTACTGCTTACCAAGTCAGTTATTTAACCTATGAAGTTGTCACTTTTTAGTTGTTAAGCTGTGTCACTGTTATAGAACCATTGTGTTAATAATGAGATGGAATGTGGAGATGGCCAGTGGATACATGTATTAAACTTGACTTTATCCAGATTGTTTGCTTTTTCAGAAAGTCCTTAAACGTTGTCTTTCTTGTATTTCTCCCTCCAGCACGTCGTTTGGAGACGTAAGAGGTGGTCACCAAACGTGAGTTGACTTGTTTTGGCGTGGGTTTCCTTGTTATTTAGATGCATTTACTAACTTTCCTTGACTTTGCTCTACCTCTTCTTGCTGGACTCAAGGAAGGGAGGGTCTGTCCTTGGGCTGGTGAAATAAGAAGGGTTTCACCTCTGAAATGACCACCAAATGCTTCATTTATTTTACTAGTAGGCTTTAATGTTTAAGACAGTTCAGTGGTGGTGAGATGGGGAGGTCAAGAGAGAAAGCCAGGAGCTGGGTAAGTCACAACAGACAGTGGTCTCTGGCAACTAAATCAGCGAAGGGGTCCTGCCCTGGCTTGATTTTTCCATAGTTTGAAAAATAATCCTCCTGGGGACTTCTGCCCTGTGCCTAGCTTCTTCCTCAGCCTCGTTGTCGTTTGACCTGCGGTGGGCGTGCTGGTAGAGCACAGCACACACGCCGGTGAGCCAGGCGGCCACAGTCCCTGCAGCAAAGATGCAGAAGCCAATGAGCAGCAGGAAGACGTAGTCTTGGCGGTCCAGGTGTGTGAGGCACATGTACCGGAGTGGGTTCCCCACTTGTGCGATGGGCCATCCTGCCAGCTCTGTGGGCTCTGTGCACGTGGCGTTTTCATCATCTGTGGAGAGAAACATAGCAGGATGCTGAAACAGCACAACTTTCAAAGTCCTGAGCCCAAGGACATATGGAGAGCTGTGTAGACGTTTGCTGTCCCGCGTGTCGACTGTGGGCCAGCAGCAATCACTTGGCCTTGTTGGGAAGCCAGAACCCCGGGCTGCATGCCCGGCCTCCCTGTTCAGACTCTGTTCCTCAACAAGGTCTTCAGGGCACTTAGAGGCTCATCAAAGTCTGAATACTACTGTGTCTGGATTACTTCTGCAATCGGGTCATGAAAGCAGACTTTGCTTCAGAGAAGAAGAGAACCCCAATGGGGAGCAGGAAGTTGGAACCTTAAGCAAGGTTGCCACGGAGTGTGGGACTCCCCAGACCACCGTCAGTGTTCCGTCTCTCTTTCCCTCCTCATGTCTCCCCTTTACCGCGTCCTTTCTTACTTGTCCATTTCTCTCGTTCCTGAGCTTAGCCCGGGACCAGTAGTAACCGCTAGGAGTGTCACAAAGTATCTGCCTCACCTCTTGGGGTGGATGGGATCCTCTAGGAGTGTTTCTGGTGTGTTCTTTGCCCAGGAGGTCAGGGGAGTGCAGGGTAAAAAGATGATCAGTAGAAGAAGCAGTTCCCTTCTCAGCGGTGGTGTGGGCAGCACAGGAGTCTGCCCGTGATTCAGCCCCTGGCTGTTGGAGCAGCTCCTCCATCACGCACTGGGGGTTTCAGGACACGGCAACGGGAAAAGTGGACCTGGGAGCCATACAGACCAGGTTCCCATGCAGATTCCACCCCTGGCCAGTTTTCCCTGTGAGGTTTCTGATTTTGTCTCTTGTTCCCACTTCTTCGTCTCACATGTGCAAAAATTGATAACCTATTGCCAGGGTAGTGATAGGATTGGTGAAGGTTGGAAGGCAGGTCATGTGCCAGAACACTTGGACGGTTATTCTCTGCCCTGCATTTGTGGCTACTCATACTCTATGATGTGATGCTGAGGTGCCTGTGTGGAGTGCCTAGCAGAGTATCGGCAGCATGCGTTCCATAAATGAGCTCGAGCTCAGGGTTGAGGATAGGCACAAGATAATGACAATCAAAATCATAATAGTAACTAATATTTAGTAAGTTTTTACTGCATTTAGAGTGATTCATAAATGTTATCCCTTTAACTTATAAAAAACCTTGATGTACAAACTTATCATCTTTGTTTTGCCAGTAAGGAAATTGGGACTCCGGAGCTTTCATGACTTCAGAGATCCAGATAACGCATGAGAATGTAGGAAGGAGACAAAACAGAAAGCCAGGATTGAGGCTGAGGGGGCTTATTTTGCAGAAGTGGGAGAAGCAAATAGGAAATACCTGAAGAAGTTTCCTGTAACTTTAGGGTAGGAGCTCCCTGACTATGTAAAGCATCAGTATTTTGACATTGGGGAAGTCAGATTCAGTGTGAGGACTCCTACACAGGAGAGAGAGGCAGGAGAATTAGGAGTGAGTGACTTGGCTGAGGAGAGGCAGCTGGTTTGGGTGACAGGGAGAGCGGTGTCTGTTTCACCGGCCTGCCTTTACTGTGTGTCTGTGTCAGTGCACCAACAGTAAAGTCACGTTCAGGGTGATGGCCTGCTGCCTTTACTGTGTGTCTGTGTCAGTGCACCAACAGTAAAGTCACGTTCAGGGTGATGGCCTGCTGCCTTTACTGTGTGTCTGTGTCAGTGCACCAACAGTAAAGTCACGTTCAGGGTGATGGCCTGCAGCAGGTGGTGCTGTTGAGGACTCACTGTGGGAGGAAGTTGTGGGCACTGAGGGAAGCCCCTGCAGGGACTGCATCCCGCACATATTTATGGTGTACAGTGTGACGTTTGATACATGCGTACAATGTGCAGTTATTAGTTCAGGGTAACTGGCATGTCTCTCACCTCAGACACATCATTACTTTCTATGGGATCATCCAAAATTCGCTGCATGGGCTATTTTGAAATATTTAATTGGTCATTGTCATCCACAAGCGTCCTACTGTGCTGTAGAACATTAGAAGTTTCTCCTGTTCTCTAGCTGTACCCTGGCTTCTTCACCATGCGCTCTCCATCTCCCGGTGCTCCCGTCACCACGCGCTCTCTTTCCCGATTTATTTCACTTACTGTATTGTCACTTCTGCCTTTTACAACAATTACAGAGGAAAGGAGAGGAAGAAGGCCCGAGTTGACTGTGTGTGGGCCCGTGGTCCTCAGGTCAGCCTGGCTGCAGTCTAGAGCACACACTGCAGGCAAGAGGTTGTGGATGTGAAGGGCAGGCATGCAGTTATGACTCTAGGTCTCTTTCCAGTTAACCTGGCTCCAGGACCTTGGGGCTTTGCCCAAGAGACCTGAGAGTAGGGCAGGGGATGAAGGTCCTGAGAACTGTTGAAGAATCTCTCCAGAGAAGGCTCAGGTCATCCACTCAAACTGCCAGAGGCAAGGAATATATCAGAGAAAGGAAATGTGGGCTCTGAGGGTCTGAATTGTGTTGGCATGGTGGTTGGGGGGGGGGGGTATCTTGTTCTATTTTAAAAAAGATTTGGCTTTTAAATTGGGGCTTGGGTGGCAGAGATGAGACTAAACATTAAACAGACATTTCCCCATTTTGGAGCATTAACTTTGAAAGGAGCAATTAGGCAATGATTTTAATGCATTGTTCGGCTGCTGTTAAGTGAAGGATGTGGGTGGCTCTGTTGGGAGGGAGAGGGAGGTCTGAGTTTTCCTACTGCTGAGTCCCCCTCCTCCTCCCCAATCTTTACTCAATTCCTTGTCCCTGCTAACGGGTTGGGCTCTTCGCTCCCTGTCTCCCTGATGCATGTTTCCCAGTTTCCCAGCTTTAATCCATTTCACACACTTCTGCCAGATTGCCTTATTTTTCTACACACGCTCTCATTCCAAACCCTTCTCTGACTTCCCTGTGAGCCCCTGAGAAACACCCAGGGTGCCTGGCCTGGTATTCGGAGCCCCTTAGCACCTGCTCCTTTCCCACCTCACTGCTGAGCACACCCAGTAACTCCCCATTGCTCTCGTCAAATTAAAGTGCACATTATTTCTTGACAATATCTTGCCTGCGTCTTCATCTCCCGCCAGCATTGCCACACTGCTCTTTTGGCATTTTTCAAGATTTAGCCTTGAAGAGCCTATTCCACGAGACCTTCCGCAGCCGCTTGCCCTCAGTGCAGAGGACGAGAAACTGTTCCTGCTGCTGAACTCGTCCGTAGCATGTCCCCGTATCATTCTTAATGCAGTGACCCTGTTCATTCTATTTTGCATGATGTCTATTTACATGTGCATCTTTTCTCTCCTGACAGACAGACCCTTAGCTATGACTGACCATTGTTGTCTTTGTTCATAAAAAAACCCTGCCATTTATAGTCTGTAACTTTGATTCTTTAACTCTTTTGAGCATTTGCTTTATAGGTGAGCATAAGGTCAATCTTAGTAAATTTTTCTTGCGCTTTGAAAACAATATTGTTTTTATTGGTACGTTCTATGTGTGTCGCTTAGGTAGTAGCGGCATACAGATCTTCTGTACGTGCATAGGTTCCTAAATCCACTAGCAGCTACTGTCTCTTGGTTACTATTAGTCTTAGTTATCTGTTAATTTCAGTGAGGCATGTCAAGTTTTGTTTTACATATTCTGAAGTTGCGTTACTTGATACACACTTAAAGCTGTTACATCTTCCTGGTAGGTTTACCGCTTCTGTCATTAAGCAACATCTCTCTTTTTCCTCTAGTAATGCTTTTTGCCTTAACAACTGTGACATTACTATGGCTTTATTGAATTTCTTTTGGCTAGTGTTTGCATTATATATCATTTTCCATTCTTTTCTGTTTTTCTATCTTTACTTTTTCCACCCTCTATCTGTGGATGTTCCTATATTTAAAGTGTTTGTTTTTTCTTTTTTTGCAAGCAACGCATATCTAGGTTTTGTTTTTCATCTAGGCTAATAAACTTGGTGTTATATAGTCCAAGACATTTAGTGTAATTACTGATACTTTTGGATTTATATCTAATAGCCTACTATCGGTTTCCCATTTGTCTCACTTATTTCAAGTCTCTTTTCTCCTCCTTTTTTTATTATTTCATATCCTTTAGTTTCTTAGTCGTGCATTCTTTTCCTATTCTGCTCTGATAACTCTTAAGGTAATATGCCTCTCTACTAATCCTGGAGAACTGGGTGTATACACTGTAAGAATGTTTTAGATATTTCCATGCCACAGAATGAGGAAACTGTGCATCAGTTTTTTCTTCTTTGGCTTTCTTAGTCTCCTTGCCTTGTCTGTCACACAGGCTGCCATGACCTGCTGTGCACTGTAATGCTCCAGAGGGCTCCGCTTACGTTATTAGACAGGCGTCCAGGCCGGTGTGATATTCTTTTTCTTAGCTCCACTCCGGTGGGCCTAGGGCATCTGCCTCAGTTAATGTTGCCAGGTATAATTACAGATGTTATCATTGTTTAATTCTTGTAAATAGTTCCTAAGGAAACATGAACCACTACAGTATTTCTGCACAGAGCATGTTTCTCACAGGCAGAAAATGTCTCCTAGGACTGGACACATAGCCAGAATTTTTAGGACTAGGATTTCTGTGGGTCAAACCACACATGTAGGAGCTTAGGCTACTTGTCTTTTAGAAAACAGTTCTCTTGAACCTCATGGGTTCCTTTCCATGGGACGGCTTTCCTTGGTCTGCAGAAGTGACCACTGTTGTAGGCAGGAATTTGGTGCCCTGAGGTAGGCAAGTCCTATGTGTGTTGCTCAGAGCCTCTGCCCAATTCTGCTTTAGGAACTGCCTAGACTGACCATGGGGATGAACCTTGGAGTGGTGGCAATATATGGTGAGAAGATGGGACTTAAGGCCTCTTCTCTGTTACAACCAAGGACCTTCCTGCTTTATTTTGGCATAAGCACTGAGTTCATCTCTACTCTGAACCCGGAGAAGAACCTGATTTCCCATTCTTCCTTATAAGGTGCCAGCTCACCTGGACCTCATTAGAAATGCAGTGCTTTGTCATTCTGTTCGCTTGTTTTTGTTTTTGCAGCAGTGGGGATTGAACCAAAAATCTTTACACTGAGTTACATTTTCCAGCCCTTTTTATATTTTATTTTGAGACAGGAGCTCGCTAAGTTGATAAATTGCCCAGGCTGGGTTTGAACCTATTATTCCCTTGCCTTAGCCTCCCAGAATAGTAGGATTACAAGTGCGTGTCACCACATCTAACTTCTTATTTTTTATTCCAAATAAGTTATGGATTTGTCAAGAAAATGGATTTGCCATCTAATTTGTTTGTCTGCCTCCCCCTGCTTGATTTAAACTCTGCGAGCATGTGAATTTTTGTCTGTTTTGTTTCCTGTTGTGTCATCAGCACTATCATGATGCCTAACACAGACCATGCTTAGGATATTTTTGTTAAATGAATTAAATGCTATTCGTTGTTACCAGCTCTTAAGGCCACTGTTCATGATATGTTGCTCAGCAGGAAGCAAGGAAACCTGGGTGGCAGACCTCGGTGGGTTAGCAGGCCTCCGACCGCCCTTGATTGCTCCACGCTGTGTTCTAAAAGGGCGGAGCCAGTGGGTGAGGAGTGCAGAATGGCTCATGAAGCAGGAATAGATAGATGGCCTCTGGGACCAAAGAGAGGAGTCAGCCTTGCCTGCGGAGAGCGCTTCCTCTATCCCGTGGGCTGCAGATAAGGAAACGAAGTTAAGACCATGAAGACTGAATTGTTGTAGGCATGAGTTCAAAAGGTAATTCGTACTACTCCACGAAGTTTTTGAGAACGGTTATTCGAGCAGAGGCCCTTTTAGAACGCTTTTGTACTCTAGCTTCTGGCTAGAACCTGTAGTGCATTGTCTATTAAATGTCAGTGTCTACTGAGTGAAGACATGAGAGAATGAATAGATTGTTGGCCGGATCTAAATTCCAGGTCTTTTGGCCTGCTGTTTAGGACAACTTCCCCACCAGGAATTTGAAGGGTCGTTGTACTATTATGGGTGGCCTAGAAGCCAAGAAGAGATGACTCCCTCGACTGGGCAGCCTAGGTTGGGCAGAACAGTAGCCAGACACCACCAAAACCCACTGGCCATCAAAATCTCCTCCGATTCTCACTCAGGCTCTATAGGCATATCTACTGCTGGCTTTGAGTTCTAGCTTTGTCTGCCTGGAACTCTGTTTCCTCATAACCCAGCTGTCATCCCATGATGGCCTTAAGCCAGGGCTCAGCAGAGATAACCTGTCAGCCAAATCCAGCCTGTTTTTTCTTTTTGTCAACAAGTTTTATTGGATCACAGACCTATTATTTTACCAATTTTCTAATGCTGCTTTCGTGCTAATGATGAAGTTGAGTAGCTGCAATAGAGACCTACGAGGCTAAAAATATTTATGATTGGCCTTTTATAGAAATCGTGTGCTGACCCCTGCTCTAAACCACTCCCAGCATCTTGAAACCTTGAGGATTTGAATGATGTGGGCTTGTACAAACTACATCCTGCTTACCTGGTACTAGTGTTTTTTTTTTTAATTTTTATTTTTTTTCTTCTCGGTGGATAGGAAGTCTGAAGTTTTGTAAAGTTTAAATGTGATTCAGTTAGACTTATGCAACGTCTGCAAGAGACTTTGAAGTTTGGCAAGTTCAACCTGATTATTCCTGTGCTTTAAAGGTGTTTCAGGTTACAGGACTGGTCTTTTGTGTAACTGGTGGCATATGGGCAGATGTAGAGTCAGTTCCTTTTTCCTCATAATATCTTCTCATGTGCTTGTCAGTACATAGAATTCTGTCAGTGGGAGATAAAACCTTTCATTTCACCAGTAAACCAAGATATGAAGTGTAAAGTCTCCTGATGACTTAATCCCTAACCAGGGGTAAGCTTCTGCTGCTGTCTTCTTGAGTAGGTGTTGACGAGGCGAGGTGGGCTGAGTGACAGGCTGGTAGATGGTATGGGGAGAAGGTGGGAATTGTTGGAAACTAAATGCAAGTTCTAGTTTCTAGTTGTTTTGGTGTTGAGCTGGACATGCTTGATAACCATGTGTCTGCTCCTAAAAACCCAGACAGTGGACAGTAATGCTCACTGAACAAGTGATTTAGAAAATCCCAGCAACTGAAGGTCACTGCTGTCTAGCAGCACACCAGCAGAATCATGACAACCTTCTTTGCTTTGTTTCTTTCACATCCGTTATTCAAACCATAAGCAAATATTCTTGGTGTTAGTTCAGCATAGGTCCTGATTCTTAACTCGGATCGCCTGAGCCACTACCCTGGCTGCGGCCACCGTTCTCCCCTGCCTGAACTGTGCTACTCTCCTGACGTGTGCCTCTGTTTTTCTGTATAGTCTTTCCTCCACACAGTAGTGGGAGCAATCTGTCAATCACAGGTAGTGTAGCTCCCCTGCTCAAAAACATCCCCTAATTTCTTGACACTTAGAATAAAGCAAAGAACACTCTGTGGCCTGTGAGTCTCAGGTGATTTGGCCTCTGACTAATATTCTGCCTCACTGCTTCCCTTTCTGCCCTACCTTCTATCACTCTGCTCCAGCCACTTTCACTTTTTGATATGACAATTCATTCTACTCCAGGGCCTTTGCATCGGTTCTTGCCTCTGTCCAGAGAGCCTCTTCACTACCTTATGTCTTATTTCCATGCCCTCATTTTATTATTTTCTGCTCAAGTGTTACCTCTCTAGGATCACTGAAACTAAAGTATCTGCCATGTTCTCAACCCGCCCCTATTTTCCTCTGTAGTATTTGCCATTACGTGACATTGTGCCATCTGTTACTTAGTTTGTTTATTGTCCTTTTCTCTTACCAGAATGTAAGTTCCATGACAGTATACCTATTTCTATTCACAACTGTGTGCCCAGTGCCCAGCCTAGGCCCTGTCACTTAGTAGGTACTTAGTCACTGTCAGCAAATGATTGCTGAGCTAGACTCCCAACCTTTCTGTAAATGTCAAACAGGGATAGTAACACCCGTACCTCATGTTGGCCAAATGCTGTGGACAGAGTGTCTTGGCTGTTAGGAGAAAATACACTGAAAATTAAATTTACAAGGGTCTGTATAATATGGCTTTAATTTCAGTCTTCATTGTATTTTAATTGGACGAATCATTTGTTTTAGTTTTTACTGCTTTACATGGGTGGAGGAGAGGGCCAGTCTACTACTCTGTGAGAAAAACAATTTTTTTGTTTTTGTTTTTTGAGACAGGATCTACATATGTAATTGAGGCTGGACTTAAACTCATATGCAGCTCAGGCTGGCCTCAATCTCGTGTCCTCCTGCCTCTGTCTCCCAGGTTCTGGGATTACAGGTCATTGTACCCAGGTATGATTTTTTAAAAAGGATATGATTGTCCGTGGTTCAAATATTAAATGCTTTTTATGTCACACTGTCATTTCAAAAGCTTTAACTCTGCACCCCTACCCAGAGCTCTGGTGCCTCCCATTGATTTCTTGTGGACAGCGGTCCCGGAAGGATAATATTTGCCATCTGGACCGTGCTTCTGTCTGGAGCCTACAATGTTCTGCTCTTCTCTGCCTCCCATGTGGCTGCTGCCTTTCAGGAGCTGGAGTGGTGCTAGGTGACTTTAAGAGACCTGTGTAGAGGTCTAGCATTTCTATGCTTGAGAAAACTTTGATCACCTGCTCCCAGAGATCTTGACTGCAGTGATGACTTAGAGAGTGTGTCAGAATCATCTAGGGATCCTTTCTGAACCTCTTGTCTGCTTGCCGTTCCCACCCTTTCTCAGATGCGATGGATTAGGGATTACTGACTTGATTCCGCTGCTTTCAGCCCTGTCCGTGCCCCAGGAGGCTGCTCTTGTGGCTTGTTATAGGAGGGAGCTACAAGGCCAGGGGGTTTGGTATAAAATAGGAGAGCCATGGTGACAGAGCAGCTGACAGTCTCAAAAAAGTTCTCTGTCTAGCTACCTCCTTTTTGGCCTCTGCCCTTTATTTCAATTTCCCCAATGGATGATGTGGGTTGACATTAAGGTGGAATAGTGTGAGGACCTCAATTCATTCTGGAAATCTAAATTCTGGCACAGTTGTGGATGACTTTGTACTTGGTCAGTTGAAATAGGGCCCTTATCCTAGTATAGCAGCCTTCAATATAGGATGAAATGCCTTGGAATGAAACTAAGATGTTCTGAGTACAAGATGCCCTCAGAATGACTTGGATCTGAAGCAGCACGTGCCCCAACCCATCTGCTCCCTGCATTTGTCCCTGGGTAGCTTTGTCCACCTGTCTCCATGGCACCATTGCCCAGATTCTTTCTTGATGTTTGGGCCTCTCTGTCAGGCTCAATGAAGACTGCCTAAGGACTGTAATTTCAGAGCTGACACAGAGGGACCTTCTGTCCTCAGACTGCCCCATTCCTAAACTGGTAACCTGCCATCTTCTGAATTTTTGCTAGTTTCTAATTGTTTTCTGTCAGATTGTAAATGCCCCCCGAGGAAGACATTTTTAAGATATGGTTAGCCATTAACTTCTCAGTGCAGATCAATGTATTCATCTTTCATAGTTGCCCCTCAACCTCCTGAACATGCAGCATTGTCATAGGTTTCTGGAGAGTGCTCCTAGGATACCTTCCTTGGCAGCTCAATGGATCAGAATATCAGAATGTGAGTCCTGGGATTCTTGTGTTCATTACAGTTTGAAAACTACTGTTTGAATATCAGCCTGGGAGGAAAAGGCTGGAGCATTGTGTCCATTGGGATGGAAGTAGGGTTTTAGCCAAGCTGAGGGTGCTTAAGACAGGAGGTAAGAATGTCTGTTTTGTAATTGTGCTTTTAACTGTGTGACGGTAACTCTCTTCACTAGGAACACCACCTCAGCACTTTTGCTCATATGGAACCCCATTTGCTGACCACTGTTCTCCTCTTAAATCATGTGTGTCTTAGCTCTTCTATTTAGATCTGTAGCCTGCTGACTCATGGGGCCTTTGAGAGTATTGAAATTTGCTTTTTTATTTAAAGACAAGAAAAGTGAGACTCAAACTGGGGAAGTAACTTTCCCCAGATCACCCAGTAGTATCACTTGTGACTAGGATAAGTCTTTCTGACTTTCAGTGCTACTTTGTGTCTTTTGTATCCCTGTATTATCTCATCACAGAAAGGTTTAGGACTTCTTTCTCAGTGATAAAACCACACCAGCATTAGGTTACAATATTGGGCACATAATGAGCTTAACATGTGTGCTTCAGAGTTGAAAAGACTTTGGTATGCCCAATAATAAAGAAATATCATGGCCCTAGAGAACCATTGAATATGAATGTCAGAATATCTCTGTGTTGTGTTAGATTTTCTAACTATTTATCTGTGAGAATGGTGGCTCTAAAGCTACAGCTTAAGCATTCCATGTTAAAAGACTTCCTTAACCAATATGGTAGTCACTAGCCCTTGTCACCCTGCAGTCAGGTTAGCTTTCTCGCCTTCATCCCTGGAAAGCTGTTTATACATCTGTATCTGCTACACCAAACCTGGAAGTTGGACTTGCTGGAGAGAGAACTTGAAATTCCAGATACGGGTGACTCAGGAATAGCTGCCTTGCCGAGTGAAGAATGTTCAGCCCCAAATTTCATGAATCAAGCTGATACCAAGCCTTATTTAGGCGTCTGGTTTGGGGCATACTGGGGTCTAGACTCCTGTGCTCATAATTTATCTATTACCAACTCCTTCCAGGATTACGTGTTCCCCATTGTTTCATGAATTGAAGTCTCAGAATCTGCTACTCACCTTCCCTTATTCTGTCCAAATCCTTACCTGTGTTTCTACAGTCGAGTGTCCTAGACAGAAGAGTATACTGCCCTGTAGTTCCATGTGTCCTGACCACCTCCCCTGACTTTTTTTTTTTTTTTTTTTTTTTTTTTTTTTTTTTTTTTTTTTTTTTTTTTTTTTTTTTTTTTTGAGACAGGATCTTGCTCTGTAGTCTAGGTTGGTCCTGACCTTATTACGTAACCCAAGCCAGCCTTGATCCTGCCTCAGCTCTCTAAGTGCTGGAACCACAGGTGTGAGCTACCACATCTTGAGTTTTCTTTTCCTTCCTTCCTTCCTTTTCTTTCTTCCTTTTTTCTTTTTTCTTCTTTGTTTGTTTGTTTGTTTGATTGTTTGTTTGTTTGTTTGTTTGTTTTTTGAGACAGAGTCTCGCTCAGGCTGGTCCTGAACTCACTGTGGAGCCCAGGCTGGCCTTGCACTCATGATAGCCGTCCTGTCTCAGCCTCCTGAGTGCTGGGATTACATCCGCCACCATGCTTGCCTTATGTGGTGCTGGGGAATCAAACTCAGATACACAGCGCTTGATGTAGCATTTGCTAGGCAAGAACTTTAACTGCTGAGCCGTTCCTCCATCCTCTCTTGAACTTCCTTGAAGTCCCTTTATCCAGGGGACCACAAGGCTGATGTTGGCTACTCTGTAATAGCCTGCATTTTTCCTACATCTACTAACTATTGGGTGCTTGTGGTGTGTCAGGCTTAGTGCTAATAGCAGTTCACGAATGTTTTCACTTCATCATTACGACAGCTCTAAGTAGGCAGGTTCTATTCTTATCCCTGTCTTAAAGATAAGGAAATTGAAGTTCACAGAGGGTAAGTAACTTGTCTGATATCCTACAGGTCATAAGTGGCAGGCACAGGAGTATAGCTCAGGTCTGTTTCACTCTAGAACCTGAGCTCTTAATACTGGGCTGCTTGCTTGGTGACTGTCCTTAATTACTTGTGGCTGAGACTGACCTGAGTGCATATCTGGGAAATACTGGCCTCTTTATTACATTTAGTTTTGCTGTGACTGACCAGACCATGGGTCATGTATGATACTAGTGGTACAGAGTCATATGAGTTTATACACAACCCCAGGATTTTGATTTAGTGATATCCATTGGCATTTGTTTGGAACATAGTAAACTATGAACAAATAAACTGGGTGGTAGCATGGAAATCTATTACTTATTTACTTTGCTTGATAAGGGATATATACACCGTAATCCCATTGCCATACTGCCTTGGATATACCATAGTAAAATTTCCCAGTGCTAAAGTGCAATATCTCACTGGGTCTAAAGCAAACCTGTTTTAAAATAGGATTCTGCTTTATTAGCAACTAAGTTATTCAGATTATTTCACAGAAATTCTTCCTATATCCTGAAGTGTGAGCACATAGGAGAAATTTGTGGGCTTCATTCTGAAACATGTCAGAGATCACCATTTTGATAGCAAATCAAATGTAGTATAGAAAAGGTGGGCTCAAGGTTAAAAGTTCGCCAAGAATGTTTGTCAGTAGTGAAGAGATTTCCACCCAATAGAATCATCATATGAGAGTCAAATGAAATAAATAACAAATGAAAATGCAGCCCTGCTTCTGCATGAAGAGATGTAAAGGGTTCCTCTGGGCCACCACACAGCAAAGGCAGTTAACAGGTTAGCCCTTGTTAGGTGCATGTGTGGGGTTCTGCTGATCCATGAATGCATACTTAGTCCATCTCAAAAGTCAGACTCTTCATTCATGAGGAATCGATGAACTTGAAGTTGGGTGCATTAAGGCCTTAGGTGAAGGGCAGGAGAGATGTTTGTGCATGTGCCTGAGTATGTACTTACATTTATGTGAATATGTAAGCTGTAGCACCCGTGTAGAGGTCCCTTTTCTCTCAGAGTTCTCAGTGCTTATGAGGAATGGGGAATGGGAGAAATAAAACAGACTTATCTCGGAATACTGCTATGAGAAGCACTCCTTCATGTACTTCCTTGACTTTTGGCAGCAATAGTAAGAAGAAACGGAAGTGTGTGAAGGTGTCCTAGCCTGTAATACTCTTGTTTTCAAACTGTGACAAGAAGCTGGGCAACTGCAAGGTGAGAGTTCAGGCTCCTTAGAGTGATGACGATGATGTTCAGTGCCATCTCTCCACACGCACACACGTCCCATTATTTGATAATGTTCGAGTTTCTTAAATTGCTTTCTTAAAGTTTAAAAAAAATTTTAAATAAAATGTCTAGACTTTTCCCTTTTCTAAAACAAAAATTTTAAGATACTGTGTTTTACTTTTATATGTACAAAATACCTGTTTCTACAGTGTTTTATTTTTGCCAACATTTCACCTAGAGAACAAAGGCTATTCTCTGTTAAGCATTATTGTCATTAAAAATTTTATATTCTTTGGTTGGAAACCAGTCTCGATCCCCCTAAAACACCACAGCATATCCTGCCATTGAAAGTGAAATAATAATTCTCCTTTTTTTATTAAGCTGCTTTTTTATTATTACAGATGTTTCTGAATTTATATTTTGAATTGAGCATTTGTTTCTATGTAATTGTCTTTCCTCACACTTACTTCAATTCCTTTTTGTAATTTTTTGTTAATTTACAAGTTTGAAAAATATTAGGTATTAATACTGTTTTAAAATAGAAAATATGCAGTTTTTGTACAATTAGTACAATAGTTTTTGTTTTTGCTGAATAGTTGTTATAGAATGATTATTGTACCACAGTTTATTGTGCACTTTAAAACCAAAATGTCTAACTTTATTTAAGGTAGGGATATTAATTTGTACTAACAAGACGTCGAAACTGTTCAACAAAATGTGCTTGCTGTGGTAGCAACCTCCAGTAGTTAAAACTTAACTGATGAGTTGAAACAGAATGAGCAGGAGATGAGAGATCTTGTTCAACAGAATGAATGTGAAGAAAAACTTGACTGCTAAATAAAATATCTATAGAAAAAACCATATGTGTATATATGTTATATACATGTAATGCATAAGCAGGTTCATATTTATGTTCAAATGAGTGATTTGCATTTGTGCATGTTATATATATGTGGACATACCTTTGTATTTGCATATACATGTGTTTATGTGTGTGTGCTAACTTGTGTGTATGCTTGTGATTTTGTGTGTGCATGTATATATGGGAAGGGAACTAGATTGAAAGATGCCTAAGTGGGATCAAACACTAAAGTTAGATTCATCTTCTTTGAGTTGGGAAAAGTTGGTGTGAAATCTGGGTTTGCACGGGAGCATTGTAGTGATGATGGTGCTTATTACACGCAATGGAACTGATCTTGAGTGTGTTCCAAGTGGTAGCCAGATAGGAAATACAGCTGACGCTTGGATGCTGTGGTCGTATGCTTATAACATGACTTGTATTTATAACGAAACTGACTTAGAAAATGATAGTTATCATATGGTTTCCGGATTCTCCTTTCCTCTCATCTCCTCTCCTCGCCTCACCCCTCCCCTCAGGGCCTTGCCTGGTATGTAGTCCAGCCTGGTTCTGAGCTTATTAAGCTTACGCTGGCCTAAAACTCATGGCAATCTTCCTGCCTCAGCATCTTGAGTGCTGGGATTACAGGCTTGCACTCCCCCATTCCAATTTGTGGTGCTGGGGGATCAAACCTAGGGCTTTATGCCTTCTAGGCAAGTGCTTTGATTACAAAAGTATGCCCCCAGCTCCAATTTTCTCTCTTTTTAAAACTGATTGTTTCAGGTGTTTTGTCATAATGACAGAAAACTGAGTAATAGTAACCTGCATATGAAGTCAAGAGTTTAAAATTATTATTTTTGTCATTTAATAGTTGTGTGAGTCAGGTGAGTTGGCCTATTTTCTTATCTGAGGAAAGGGTTGAAAATAGCAATCTTGACCTCTTCCAAAGGCTGAGGATACAGAATTCCTAGGTTGGTAAGGCTCAAAGAAAATGAGATACTATGGGTGAAAAAACAGTCCCATTGCAAAAGTCTATAGAATATATCAATCTTCTGTCTGGCCTTGGGCTCATTCATGTTTAAGAGATAACAGTAGTGAACTGGAAAAATGAGGTCCCGTATTTCTGCATGAACTGGTGTGGAGGGTTCTTCTGGGCCACCACACAGCAGAGGAAGATGAGCAGGTTAGTGCTTGTGAGTGCATGTTTGGGGTCCCACTGGCCTGCGGACGAAAGTTTTGTCTCCTTCAAAAAACAGGCTCTTCACTCAAAAGAAACTTATGAGCTTGGTAAACAGATATTCCCTCCTGATGTCTTTGAAAACAAACCTTGTTTATAATCCTGTTCAATTATGGATTGAAGAGTCAAGAAATCCAAAATAGCCTGAAAATTCTGAGAAAGCACAACTATACATGCAGAAATTTGATTAAGGGAAATTGCACAGGAGGCAAAATGACAGATTTAGGACCTGAGGTGCAGAAACCAAGCTACTTCACTCTTTACAGCGAGGGTGAGAGGTCCCCTTGGCAATATGATAGAAATTATTCAAGGAATATGTACAGTATTACATGTATTTGTGTATATAGGGTCAGGAAAAGATGTGCCCTTACATAAGCTACTTGCGTGAACACTGATAGGAAACTACTTTTAATGCATCAGAATCATTAATGTTAATTTTTCTATGAAGAATCATCTAGAAACTAGTGATGAAGAAAAGCATTCCCTCTGGCATTTCAGAGGCTGGTTCAGAGGAGCCAGGCAACCTACCCACAATAACTCCTCCGTCTCCTTATAGGCTTTAGTACTGTTAAGAGGAGGGCCTGACAGTGTTAGTTTCTTTTGCTTTGCAACTCAAGCCAAAGCATTCGGCAGCAGGGCCAGGTGCCTAGGCTGCGCAGATGCTAGGCGGACACTCCCTTTGTGCTCACTCTCAGCGCTCTCATTCTCTGTGCCTCCTTAAAATTTGCATCTAGGGTCCTTGCTCGCTTCACTCTAGTCCAGGCCCTGCCTGGAGGTCCCTTTAAGACATGCTCTCTGGGGAGGTTAGGAGGGCACACTTTAAACTTGGTTCCTTCTCCTTCAGTTCCTCTTGACGTCTATTGTTTCTGCCAGGAACATTCTTAGGAAATAGATGGGACTTCAAATCAGTGATTGCAGGCTTTCTCTGAGGAGTTATTTCTTATTCTTCTGAAGCCCTGACCTAGCTGGCTGTTGGTAGGGAGGGAGGGTGGAGGGTAAGGACAGGAAAGTAAATTCCCTGAAAAGAATTGGGGACAAGATATGGAGATGTCACAGAGTCCAGGGCAAAGGAGTGAGGACAGCGGAAAGAGTGGCAGCAGCTAGTTGGGAAGCCTCCCAGTAAGACTTGAGACTTTATTTGCCTGTGAGATTGGAATCTCCCGGCTCAACATACTGAGCATTGTGACCTGTTTGTTCTCTCCTGATTCAGGCCATTCTCTCCTTCCTTACGAGGTCAGCCTTGCCAGAACAAAGCAGCTGTCGCAAGGCATTGATCCCCCTTCTCTCCCCTCTCTCAGTTTCCAGGTAGCTCCTGTGCCTCATCTTATACTTCTATCACGTTCCCGTATCGACTGCCTTTGGATTCTGTTTTGAATTTACCTTTAGAACCTAAAAAAATTCTGTCTCTGAATTAAGCAGATTAAAGCAGTTCATCAGTGGAATGCAGTGTCCCTTTATTACTCTGTAATGATAACGCCTTGTCGTTTCCACACACATCTTCCCTGACCAAACAACTCTGTACTTTAGGTCACAATAATATACCAACTTTATGGATTAGGAAATTGAGGCTCAGAAAAATGGTGACATTTCCAAAGGTAGCCAACTAGTAAGTGCCAAGTCTGAAGCAGAACTCAGCTCTGTATTCCCACTTCAGAACTTTCTCTACATAGCCTTGTTGCCTCGCTAGCCAACTCAAGAATGGGCCTTGCTGAGAAATAGGAATGCTCTCAGTGATCTTAACCCAGGTTTTTGTCCCATCAGACTATCTTTTGACTCTGCCTTTTCTGAAACAGTTTCCTTCTCCTCCACCACATCCTCTTTCCCACACCCATCAAGCCCTCACCTGGGAGTTCCAGATGAGACACTAGTAAGTAGATGGCAAAGTCCATGAAAGAGCAGTTACACTTCCAGGGGTTTCCACTCAGGTATACAGTCTGGAGTACCATGAGGTGGTACAAGGCAGCATGGTCCAAGGTCTGCAAGCCGGTATTTCTGAGATCCAGGTACCTCAAAGAACTGGTGTTGGCAAAGGTGTACTTGTCAAGAGATGACAGGTGAGGATTGTTGGCAATGTTCAGCTGCACCAGGTTGCTGAGCACCGAGAAACTGAATGGGGAGATGGAGGTTAGGTCGTTGGAGCTGAGGTCAAGGTAGATGAGTTTGAAGACCCCGATGAAGGTATAATCCATCACCTCTCGAATCCGGTTGTTGTGACAGTCCAAGTAAACAAGGTCACTGAGGAGTCCTAGATGCATAGCTGGCAAACTCGTGATTCTGTTATTGTTCAGGTACAGCCTCCGGGTGTTCAGGGGAATGTCAAGGGGGTATTCCGTTAGCTGCATCCCTGTGCAGGTCACTTCTTGATCTTGACACTGACAGTTATTTGGACACTTTGACCCTGATACCAGCCCCATTCCGAAGGAAAACAGTAACCACCCAGGGCCAGGGCTTGAAGCAAGGGACATAGTAAGAAGCCGTGACTACCCTCCTTCCACCTTCCTGCCGCAAGGGCCCTCTGATCCAAAGGCAGTGGAGGGCTGAGGTGGGGCCGGGGAAGGGCGCTGGAAAGAACTGTAACACTCTAGCTTTGTGCGAAGCAGTTTTCCATTACAGGAGAACTCAACAGAAGTTGAAACGGGAGGCCCAGTTCCCCGCCACCCGCCCCACCTTGATGGCTGTGCTGCTTGCTTAGTCCCAGACTGCTCTTGGAAGCCGGCCCACTTGGCTGCTTTGAAAGGTCTCACCCTTTCCCTGTGTTTGCAAGTGAAGGGGAGCCAGGGGAGAGCCGCATGACAATGAGGTTGCCAGCTGACACCTTTGTGATGTCAGCAGCCTCAGGAGACTGCTGGCTGAGGCAAAGAGACGCCTCAGCTCTCTGGGTCGTGTGGGTGTTTTGTGTGCCTTGGTAAGCTGGCTTACCCGGGGAGTGGGGGCCTTGTGCTGGGTAAGGTCCTGCAGCCCGTGCTAAGGGGACGCATGGGTTCACTTAGTGTGTTTGTCAGTGTGTTTCTGGAGTTCATACCAGCTCTTTATAAAAGTGTAGGAAAGAATTAGACTAGACTGGACCCCCTAATCTGCAGGCCAGAGAGAAAGAAAGGGATCTCCAGCCCCAGCGCCGCCCCTTTTTACTGATGAGCTGTGACTTGCTTAGGTCAGCTTTCAGTTGGGTTCTTTTCTGAGGTATTGAATTTGGAGGTGTGCCTGTTTTTTTGCTATTGTCAGGAGAAGATGGAAGATGGGTACTTTCTTCTAATGAGGCGAAGGGAATTCCTTTGATAAGGTGATACTGATTTAAAGATTTGATTCATAGGTTGCATGTATCTCTGTCTATATCTAGAATATGTAATGTATTAGAAGCTTTAAAAAACTTTTTGATCAAGTATAAGCTACTTTCCTTAAAGCAAAACCCAAATGTATACATAAACATCTCAGTGCAACACTATGACAACTATTTGTTATTGAATATTTCCTCCTAGGACTTGAAATAGTGACTGCCTCTCGAGTGTGTCTAGTGTGAGCTTATATTCATTAACTACTTGATAGATGACAGGAGTCTTTTGAACAGAGGGACTGAATCTGTAAGCTGAGCTGGGGTGCATCACTCAGTGGAGAGAGTCACACAGACTGAAATGAAGATAAAGCGTTTCAGGAGTTAAAATTTGTATCTTTGGGAGAATAGCATTTTGTTCCTTAAGACAGTCTCATATATCTTAGCTGTGAATATTAATAAAACAATGAAACCTATATTTAGCTTAACATAGTACCTGGAACCTGGTGTGTAATAAACATTTATGGAATGAATGATGTGTGAATGTCTCTAATGGTTTGCTTCCTTTCTTGCTTCTGTGCCAAGAGAGAAATTAATAAAGTCAAGTGGATTTGTGGCTAGTTAGCTAATGCTTGATTATGTTTACTTACTCAGCATTCCTTGGGTGACTGGCTATGAATTAATATGATGACATAGGGGTATTTACCAGATTGAAAGTGACCTTATTTAAGCAGAAATTTCAAACACTTACAGTAATGACTCAAATGACAGTAGTATTAATTCAAGCAAGATTTAATTGATAGAGGAGCCACCCTTTCCTTATAATTAAAAGAAAATGCTTTAAACAAATAAGTTCTACCTTAGATCTTATACGATTGTCCAGGAGAGAAAGTTGGAACATCAAGTAGGGCAGAATTAATTTCCAGAGTGGCCAGGGTATGCTGCGTAGGTGAGAGTGTCGTGGGGATCCTGTATTAGGAGTGGGCTGTGTGTGTTGCCTCCTTCATTTTGGTGAGAAATGGCTTGAGTGAGTTTGCGGCTTCCGTCTTTTCTCTTATGCCGTTCCCCCTCTTCTGACTCTTCTTTTCCTCAAAGAGCCCCTGTCTCTTGGTTGGCTCATTTACTTTTCAGCTCTCTTGTCTAGGTTTAACTGGTTTTTCAGAATAGTAGCCTCAAGCTTGGGATTGCCTCTTTGGCCACAAGTGTACTCACTTTGCAAAGCCCGAGATAAATAAATCAGACTAAAGGCTATTGACTGGCACTGTGTGTCACTCTCTGCAGTATTATCATTTTAACAAAAGTTTTTGAATTGTTATCCTCAAGAAATACTCCTTTTGCTTGAGGTAGTTTTGTGGTTTTTGTTTGCTTGCTTGTTTTGGATATTTTTGGTTCTAAAATCTGAGTGCTCACAGGCTCATTTCAACTTTGCCAGATTAGACTATACCCCTAAAAAGTGTTCTTCATTTTAAGGCAGAATAAATATTTGCTATACGGGGATAAGCAGACCCAGACCAAAAAGTATGTACCTTTTCACAAATTTTCTGAACTCAGAAGCTTAAAAAAAAAGTGGTATTTTTTTCACCTTTGGACTTTTTCTCAGAGATCCTGTAAGGTTAAGTAGGGAGGTCTAGCCCTGATATGAAAGGAAAGAGCAGGAAGTAGAAGGTGAAATGGCACAGTGGAGGCACTGAAGCGCCCTTAAATGAGGCAGTGTGATTTTGCCACCTTCTGAAGCCTTAGTTTTCTTTCTGTCATTTATGTACTTGCATTTTTTTTTTTTTTTGAGACAGGGTCTCGCTGTGTACTCCAGGGTGACTTCAAATTTATAGCAGTTACTCTGCCTCAGCTTCCCAACTGCTGGGATTATAGGTATATGCCACCATTCCCAACTTATGTGTTACTAGGGAATAGAACCCAGGGCCTCGTGCTTGTGAGGCAAGTACTCTAACTGCTGAATATGTCCCCTTCTCTTTCTGCAAAACAGGCAAGAGACTAAGGGCATTTTAAAATCGCGTCTAGATTCAGTTGTGAAGAGAGAGGACAGATGTCTAAAGGTCTATGGCCAAAGCAAGGTGCTAAGCAGACACTAGGGTGGGCTCAGTGAACGTAAGCAGTCCATAAACGTTTGCGAGTCAGTACCCCACGCAGATGCCTGGGTGTGAGTGCCAGGAGAACTTCTCCATAGACCTGCGTTTGTTTACGCAGGAGGTTAAAAAGCAGAAAGAGATGTACAGACCAGTTTGTCAAGTTAAAACTGCAAAATGTGTCAACTCAGGACTTAACACGGGGCTAGAAACCTAGCGATGCCCCAGACAAGGCTTTATTTTGTTCCATGAAAAGGAAATGTGGCAGGCTCAGGTCTAAAAAAGGTCAAAATTTCAAGGACTTTGGTGTGGGAGCTACCTATCAGCATGCAGTGCAGACAAGCTTTGGTATTACCAGGGCGTCTTCAGCGAAGTCCTCCATCTCTGAGTATAGGGTTAGTGGCAAGTCCATGGAAAGCAGAAGAGAATGAAAGAATGTCAGACTGGAAGAGAAAAGAAGTCCCAAAACACATCAGGAGGGACGGGGCCTAACAGATGTGTCTATCTATGTATGAACCTTGGGTCAAGTTTTAGTACCAGCTGGTAGAAACTATTTAATCTTTTACCTTTAGACTGCCTGAGTGCCTGCTCAGGAGACTAGGCCTTTACAGAGCAGAGGCCAGAGGAAACTGCTCTGACCTGTTTTGTTCTTCAGGGATGTCTTTGTTTCTGGGCCTCATCCACATTATGTATCTCTGCACCATTCATGATCTGTAGGAATATAAGGGAAAGCCTTAGAAATTGCATACCATGTTTAGGGAGGAATTGGGCCTCAGTTTTTGTTCATAACAAATACTTATCCAATTGCACATTGCTGGGCTTATGCAGAGTCATCACTATGCCCCAAATTGAGATTGTGACCTTGCCAGTGATGGCAGCCATCATGGGTCCTCTACAGGTGCCTTGTCAATTTTAATGTTGGAGAGACAATTGTTTAGAATGAGCTTTGAAATGGCAAGACTTTCTATGGAGTGACCCCAGGCAAGAAACCCAGTATCTTTAGACATTGTTACAATAGGGCAATGGATATTGGTTTTCTGGGGTTATTACAAGGATGGCACATGACAGAAGGCACTGCAGCAATTACTGTTTACTGCCTGTTCTGTGTCAGGCATGTGAGGCCCCCATCCATCCAGAATCACATAGGAGGAAGCTTGCCTTATAAATAAAGACAAGAGGAGCTCTTAAGAGATACTGCTGCCCAAAATCACAGAGCAGAGAGTGATGAAGGCTGGTTTGATCCAAGCCCAAGCCCTTAGCTTCTGAGTTGTACCACCATATCATGAGCAAGTACTTGAGATGCTCATTCTGGTTTTGCCAGTTCTGTGGAGTAAATCATCCTCTTCTAACACTAAATGATACCTTGGCTTCAGACCAGATCAAGCCACTGTTTTTGTGTGGCCTACTTGTACATTTTAATTCCTTGCTTTTTGGAAGATATATGATACGTTTTGACCTTTAAATTCTTTTTTAAACTTTGAGATTATTCAATACAGTTTTCTTCCTTTCACTGGAAGAGGAAACCAAGAGGAAAAGCAAAGTCCAGTGTAGGCAACTCAGTGAGACCTGTCTCAAAATACTAAAATGGGATGAGGATGTAGCCAATCCTCAGTAACTCTCTGTCTCTCTCTCTCTCTCTCTCTCTCTCTCAAAGCACCTTACCCAAGCTAACTCAGAAAAGGAGTGGCAGAGTCTGCAACAGTAGACTGATCACTGCCTGTGGTGGTTCACATCCCAAGGGAGCCATTCATGTAGGAAGGAATTCCTTTCAGTCATCTACAGCATGCTGATGGGCCTGCTGATTGGTGGCTGTATAGCAAAGTGTGATGGTGCATAACTGCTTTGGTGTTAATATTTCTCACTCCTTCCCCACCCTACTCTTGACTGCAATGTTTGGAGCTGAAGCTCCTTAAAGCGGTGAAAACTTTCATGTGGTTTCTTAAATAGGATCTATACCTCACAATGGCTTGTGAGGTCATAACACAAGAGGAAGACTGAAAGAAGTTGAGTCCTGTCCCTTCAGCATTTTCAGAGAAAGTTTCAAGAAAATATATGATGCTGAACTTTGGATATAAGTATGCCAGACAAATGTAAGGGCTCTTTCTATTGGATGTTACACATAGGGGTCAGGTTGTTTTGAAAGTTGAGAATGATACCATTGATCTTTCCTGTGGCTAGTGTGGATGCCTGCAAGTCTCCATGTTTTCTTTATGTCTTTGAAAGATTGCTGGGCTGGCTGTCAGAGAAGCTATTTGAAGACAGGCTATCTCATTGTGATGTTCCTGACTGGACACTAGGGCACACCAGGGAGCTTGAGAAGGCCATAGGAGAAGAACATTAGTGATGCCCATCTCGAGCCCATGAATCCTTTCCCAGAGCTTGGTGATTCCTGTGCTTCTCTCCTCATGTAGGCTGCAAACATTGCTTTGCATGCATGTCCACCTTGCAGCCTGCCATTTTTTGTCCTTTTTTTTTTGAGTTAAGATAACCTGTGTTGGGTCACATGTGAAATGAATTATAAAATATAGTTAATGTATGCTAGCACTAAAATTTTCTTTAAGGTTTTATTTTCATTATAACATTTAAAAAATCAAGGACAAATAGCCATTGAACTCCAGGTGGGATACGCCTGACTGTGGGTCCAGTGACACCAAATTGAAGGGAAGCTGAGTGAACGAGCAACTTGAGTGGGCTTTCCTCCATCTGAGGATGCCGGCTGCTCCCCGCTGTTCGTGGTAGGCCTGGGGCCGCTTCCTGGGCTGCTGTTTACTTCCACTTTCAATCTATTTTGAGGTTTTCTGACCTTCCTGTGCCATTGTTTCATTTACTGGGGCACTCCTCCTTGCCCTACCTACATTGCACAGATGATTTTTGACTATATTCTCAACTTTTTAAGGTGGTCCACTAGGAGACATTGTGCAGCTCTGTTACTTGGCCACCATCATGACTGGAAGTCCTTTATTGACTTTTCACTCAGTGTCAGGCACTACACTAAGCACTTTACATATGTTATCTCTTACGGAATTCTCCCACAGCCCCATTCAGTTAGGGTTATTAATCTCTGGCAAGGTTAAGTAACTTGACTATGGTTATTAAGTCTTAGAGCTTGAATTTGAACCAGGCCTGTAAGTCTCCAGAGGTGGCTTGTTTTTCCACCACATATACACTACCTCTTCAGTGTCTTTACAGGAGCTATTGAGTAATCTTTCTTTTTGTTTTGTTTTGTTTTGTTTTTAGGGCTAATATGGTCTTTGGGGAAACATAATTGTCTGCTTGATTTCTTGCCCAGGTAACGTGTTGTCCCCTCATCTGAGGTCTGGTTGTATAAGTTTGGCCCCCAAACACAGGGACTTCTTTTGTGACACATACACATTCAGCATCAGTGGCCCAGTTCTCACTTCTTACGTTGGTCTTTTTGATTTACTTCAGATCCTCCCAGCTGAGACTTTTGGTCTTAAAGTGAATGATCTGCTCTGGATCTCACTCTCTTTCTCTGAATAATTTATGCAGTTACAGAATTATAATGGAGGTCATTGGGAAGAAGTACCATTATGATTTTCTTAGCAGGGAAAATGCTGGGCCACTGCTGGGGCATATGTCTGGTGTTCCTTGACTGTTGAATTTAACAGATGACAGACTGAGTGCATATGTGGTGTATGTTGTATATTTGTTCCCTTTACTTGACTTAAGTGGGACTGTTAGCTTTGTCAATTGCCCTGTTCTGGGGAGTTATCCTGAATTATTGGGCTGTGGGTTTGACTTTCTAAAAAACTCCTGAGATCTTGTGTACAACAACAGTGAAACTGGGTTCTGATGCTGGTGTCGGGTGAGAGGAACACGTGTGCAGTGGGAGATGTGGAGATGGTGGGAGGAGCAGGGTAAGCTAGAGTGCATTTCCTTCACAGTCTTTGTAATGGAAAATGATGCTTTAAACATCAGTTCTCTTTAGTTAACAGAACCTAGTGTACAGTGAGTTTTTAGCAAGCATTTTCTGTTAATAACAGTGCTTCAATATGGTGACTTTCTGAATACTTTACTACTCCTCCCTCATCATTGCAGGTACTAACACATTCAGCAACATGAGTGAATTTCAGTGCTATTTAATTAAGCCCTAAACTTATAAAAATGCACATCTAATACTCTGAGTAAATCCTTGACTTGTTCTCTATGAAGATAAGCAGGTGAGATATGTTCCTGAGCTCAGTGTTCTGAGGTAATTAAGATTAGTTGCCATAGAGAGAAAGAGAGAGGGAAGCATTAAAATGTATCATACATTTTTATGTTTTGAAAATTCATTTGATTAAACATTCAGAGCCATCAGATCTCCTCAGACCCAGATACCTATTCATCTTTTGGCCCCTGAGGTTCCAGAGAGATAGTAACCACAAGAGTTCTTTGATTGCTCAACCCATCTGCTCAGAAATTTCAGACTGCATAGATGATGTCTTCTTAGCACATGATACCGTAGGCCTTTTAGGATCTAGACCCAGCCTCCTTTTTCCGCCGTATTGTGTATCATCTTTGCCACGTAGGTGCTTTTTCCCTTCTGCCGGCACCTCTTTCTTGTACTTTGCTGGCTTTGTAAAGTTCTTGCTCGCCTTGTAAGACGCATTTCAAATTCTATATCTCGTTCAAATGCGAGGTCTTCTTGGATTCAGAGTCCAAGCAGAGTTACCCTAATCGTTTTTAGACTTTGTACTTCTGTGACAATTGTTATCACAGTGTACTCCATTAGAAATTTCTGCTACTAGACTGTGAGGTCCTTGGGGACCAGGTACCTCATCTTACTTGTATATTCATATAATTTGCTTCATTGTGTAATTCCTGAATCACTACTGTAAAAGGAAAGTAGATTGGTGACATCATATTTCCAGTTAATTGTGTACATTCTGATGTCATAAGTACTTTTAAAGTGAGTAATTTTATTTGCTATGGCACATGCATTAATACAAGTTATACACCTTGTACTCTGGGGTATAGTTTGGGGTCTAGCACTTCCTAGTATGCATGAGGCCTGGGGTTTGATTTCCAACATTGCAAAATAATAAACATATCAGTGAAAGTTCCGCTATTTCTTGTTGAATGAAGATTTTCTTCACATACATAGCAGCAGTAGCACAAAGCTAAATCTAGAGGTTATCACTACTTCTTTGGAGTAGAAATCTCAAAGTTAGAATCTACCAAAACATCACTTTCTTTGTGATGCTTGTAGTTCTGAATATTCAGTAATAGAAAGTCCTGTAACTCAGTGGTTAAAGCAAGAGCTTCAGGGGCTGGGGCATAGCTCAGTGATTACAGTGCTTGCCTAGTGAGTGTGAGGGCTCATATTCGATCCCCAGCACCACGTAATAGCTGAGCATAGTGGTGCACACTTGTAACCCCATCACTCAGGAGGCTGATGCAGGAGTATTTCTGTGAGTTTGTGACCAGCCTCAATTGCAGAGTGAGACCTTGTCTCAAAAAAAAAAAAAAAAAAAAAAAAAAAAAAAAAAAAAAAAAAAAAAAAA